>ML426721.1:911-45445 GCA_005239525.1 Nicotiana knightiana | reverse complement strand
GGGGGGGGGGGGGGGGGAGTATGCTTTCGCGAACGTGTGGGTTACCTCACGAACGCATAGGCCAATAGGGCCAAAGCTTCGCGATCGCGACAGGCTTCTTGCGAACAGGGTGAAGACATGTCCAGTGTTTTCAAAACATAACAAAAATTTATATTTTGTCCCAAATTTCATTTTTTTATCCTTAGAACTCGACCTAGGGCGATTTTTGACGAGGGATTTCAACACTAAATCATAGGTTTGCACTTCATAGCTTGTTTTCTTCAATTTCCATCTTCATTCATTGAATTCCTAGGCTTAAAGCTTGTTCTTCAAGGGTAGAAATTATGGATTTTGGGGGAATTGGAAATTTTACAAATTTGGGGATTTAGACCTCGATTTGAGGTCGGATTCTGAAACTAATTATATATTCGGGCTCGGGAGTGAATAGGTACACGAATTTTGTTCCGAACCTCGAGTTTTGACCAAGCGGGCCCAGGGTCGGTTTTTGATTTTTTTGGGGGAAAATTTGGGAATCTTATAATTGTGCATTGAAATTGATTTCTTTAGCAATAATTTATGGTATTAAGCTAATTATGACTAGATACGAGTGGGTTGGAGGTAAATTCTAGAGGAATGATGACACTTGAGCAGTGAGTGGCCTGCGGATCTAGGTAACTGTTGTGTCTAACCTTGACTTGAGGCTTTAGGACCCCTTTGAATTTGTTTGTTATGTGATAAATTATGTGAGCCGCGTATACGTGAGATGATGAGTACCTATGCGCCGCCAATTTTCCTGCTTTACCTGTTTTCTTCCGTCTTCCCTCATATAGTCTTCTTTGTTGCCTTACTTGTTACATGTCTAACTGTAATTCCGTGCTTGATTGTTACATGTTAGATATTTGTTCCCCTGTAGGATTATTGCTTCCCCTTTATTTGGTTTTAACTTTTCTTATTGGCAATTTCTGTGATATCCTGAATTTGTTTCGCTGAGTAGTAGTTAACTTATTGAGTTTTATTGTTATACAGCTCTCGGTTGTTTTGTTACAAATTTCAAGTGTTGGTAGAGGAATTGTGTGAATTTGTATGAAACATTCGTACACTGTGTGCATATTATTATTATATGATTGGATCGGGTTGCACGCCGCAACAGGAAGAATAAGGGAGGATTGGTGGGATCCGGTTGCNAGATTTATATATTAAATGATATCTTTTATAATGATATGTTCTTCAGTAATAACCAGTTTATGTTATTCCATACATAATCTTTGAACCATCGTGGAAAGTTAGCTTCAATTTGTTTATCAATGACATCATCACCAAGATTACCATAAGTGTCACGAACCGAAATTCCCATCGTCGAGATCGTGATAGCTCCTAACATCATACTTTCCGGGAAAACCAACGTTAGAGATTATTTATCCATTTATATCCATTGTTATTGATTAGCCGTGAATAGACAAAATAAAGCGGGATAACTGTAAAGATATATATAGATATCGAAGTCATTTACATATTACTTCTACCCAGAAACCTGGTGTCACAATTCATGAACTGTCTATGATTTATCTACAAACAAGTGTCTGAAAGAAATTTACATATGTTTTTTGGAAAGAAGGAAAAACAATAATAAAAATATGCAGGAGGGGACGCCAGGGCTGCGGACGCCAGCAGGACTACCTTGGGTCTCCAACTGCGAACCTGAGCCAAATCTCTCAATCAGCCACTACCTTGAGTGCAGTATCAGTACAACCGACCTCATGTACTGGTAAATTCCGAGCCTAACCTCGATGAAGGTGTGACGAGGCTACGGCAGGGCACTCACAATATAAGATACAGACGATAAACAATAAAGGCAGAAAGGAGAACAGTATAATCTTAAAGCCGTAAATTTGCAAGAATAAATACATAACCTCTGTGTTTTTCAATATCCAGCTACAAAAAATCCTTAGGCAAAATACAAAACCATCGAATAATTTACACGGTCAGAGAAGAATACGTGAACACATATACTGATGCGGCGGGCATCCTGATCCCACCAATCCTTCCTTATTCCTCCGTAATAATTACAGTAAAGGAAAATAATATATATGTGTGTGTGTGTGTTGCGGCGTGCAACCCGATCCCATAAATCCTCCCTTATTCCTCCGTAACAACTACAATAAGAAAATAATATATATATATATATATATTATTTTCTTATTGTAGTTGTTACGGAGGAATAAGGGAGGATTTATGGGATCGGGTTGCACGCCGCAACACACACACACACATATATATTATTTTCCTTTACTGTAATTATTACGGAGGAATAAGGAAGGATTGGTGGGATCAGGATGCCCGCCGCATCAGTATATGTGTTCACGTATTCTTCTCTGACCGTGTAAATTATTCGATGGTTTTGTATTTTGCCTAAGGATTTTTTGTAGCTGGATATTGAAAAACACAGAGGTTATGTATTTATTCTTGCAAATTTACGGCTTTAAGATTATACTGTTCTCCTTTCTGCCTTTATTGTTTATCGTCTGTATCTTATATTGTGAGTGCCCTGCCGTAGCCTCGTCACACCTTCATCGAGGTTAGGCTCGGAATTTACCAGTACATGAGGTCGGTTGTACTGATACTGCACTCAAGGTAGTGGCTGATTGAGAGATTTGGCTCAGGTTCGCAGTTGGAGACCCAAGGTAGTCCTGCTGGCGTCCGCAGCCCTGGCGTCCCCTCCTGCATATTTTTATTATTGTTTTTCCTTCTTTCCAAAAAACATATGTAAATTTCTTTCAGACACTTGTTTGTAGATAAATCATAGACAGTTCATGAATTGTGACACCAGGTTTCTGGGTAGAAGTAATATGTAAATGACTTCGATATCTATATATATCTTTACAGTTATCCCGCTTTATTTTGTCTATTCACGGCTAATCAATAACAATGGATATAAATGGATAAATAATCTCTAACGTTGGTTTTCCCGGAAAGTATGATGTTAGGAGCTATCACGATCTCGACGATGGGAATTTCGGTTCGTGACACTTATGGTAATCTTGGTGATGATGTCATTGATAAACAAATTGAAGCTAACTTTCCACGATGGTTCAAAGATTATGTATGGAATAACATAAACTGGTTATTACTGAAGAACATATCATTATAAAAGATATCATTTAATATATAAATCTAACTTATTATTATTATTATTATTATTATTATTATTATTATTATTATTATTATTATACAATAGGTCAATAATAATCCACAAGGGACATTGGATCCGTATTTGCAAGTCTTAGCAGAGGGACCACTATGAAAGGCAACATCATGTCCTGTTTATATTGCGAATAGATACAAATTTTGCACTTCTGCATGGGATGAAGGAAGAAAAACATTTAACAACGGGGTATGTTGTCACGACCCAAAAATGACCGTCGTGATGACGCCTATCGTGGAACTAGGAAATCCACAACTCAACATTTCCATCACAGTAAAACACTTTAGAAATAATAGTGGAACATTTTAATATTAAGAAAAGTCTTTTAAAAAAATAGAATTTATCCAAAATACGGTACAATCCATCCCAAAATCAGGGTATCAATGAGTACATGAGTGTCTAAAACCAGAATACAGTCCACAACAGTATCTACAAAATAAAACTGAAATTGCAAATAGGATAAGGAAAGGAAAGTAAGGCCCGTGAACGCCATGCAGTTACCTCGATAGTCCCCGAACTCTAATGCCTCAATCAGTCGCCGCCGCCGTGACCAGATACGCCTGGATATGCACACAAGGTGCAGTGAGTAACATGTGTACATCCTACTCAATAAACCTCCTCACCATCTCTCTCTCGGTAGGAAGTAGAAGAAGAGCATGACGGGCCAAATCCATAGAACGGGTCTCATACTGAGTAACAGTCATAATGCCCTTCTGGAGAAGCTCGAACTGACGAAGATTCTCCTCTCTCAATGTGATAGGGGGGAACATCTCTAGGAAGAGCTGAGAGAACTGCCCCAAAGTAAGAGCAGGCAACTTAGCTGGTCTGTGTCACGACCCAACCTATGGGCCGCGACGGACACCTAGTACCTTACTCGACCGAGTACCAACGTAACATATCTTTCTTATCGTACTATCATGGGTAAATGGGCCAAAAGGTCCATCATGAGATAACCGAAATAAAACATAAGGTAATGCTAGACATAGGATGACCTAACATGATATAGAAACTTATACACATGACCTACGCACCTATAAGGCTGACATGATCATTTTTAAACTCAAAACATAGGCCGAAAAGGCCATAAAAGTATCCATATACCTAACATATGTCTACAAGCCTTTAAGAGTACAAAAACCACATAAAGGTCGGGACAGGGCCCCGCCATACCAGTCAATGCATTTCCCAATCATACTGACCAAATAGGCAACTCCGGAGCAAGTGGAGTGCAGCAACACCTTCCGCTGAGCCGGAAGACTACTAAGAGGACTGTCAACCTGTCTATCAGGACCTGCGGGCATGAAACACAGCATCCTCAAGAAAAAGGGACGTCAGTACGAATAAAGTACTGAATATGTAAGTTAGAATAGCATAACTAAGAACAGTAATGTAAAGAGATGTAGAAGATACAACCTGTAGCATCTGAGTGACTCTAAGAGATAGTGACATGAAATATATATATATATATATATAATCTTTTAAAAACATCCGTCTCTGTGGGCATCATCATCATCATATCATACCTGGCCTCATAGAGGACTCGGTAAAAATATACACGGCCATCATAAGGCTCTGTAGGATCGTACCCGACCACGTGGAGCTAGGTAAACCCAACTGATAAGTGGTTGCACAATAGGTTCCATACCCGGCCAATTCTAGCGCGGCTCAGTAGAGTAAAATAGATACTATATATAATGCATGTTTGACTCGTGAAATCACGCTCTAAAACTTTTGGAGTGACGTAAGGTAGCTGTACCTTATATTAACATTAGGGACATCATACCGTGAATATGATATTCACTAGGACTCAAGGATCATACATACTTTCTTAGAATAACTTTGTAAGGAAAGAACAACATGGACCACCTTAGTCGCTAGGAGTAGATTCATTATTAAATAGCGCATCGGTTACGTTCGTTTCACTTTAGATCATGCGAAAAGAATGAAAGAAGAGCTTTAACATACCTTAACCAATTTGAGTCCTTAATACATTACAATAAAATCTTCAAACAAGTCAACTCAATCTATCATATCATAAGGAGATTAAAAATCAGTGTTGAGCAAGGGCTAAGTCTATAGCTTAAGTTAGTAGCTTGTTTACGTAAATTCGGGCAGCATGTCCCCTGTAAAAAGGCCCTCCTCCAATACCATATAAAAAAAATACCAAGAACAAAACAATAACAACATGTATGCATTATTTCCCAACCTTATCTCCACCACAATATATCACAAACAACCTACACACCCTAATCACCTCATACATGAAACGACAACAAAAGTAGTGTCAAACAACCTTAACAAAAATAACGACGAAATCATTATGTGTTGTTTTACCACACCTTTTATCCCCCAAAACTCCATAATACATCAGCACAAGAGGCCAACACGAAACAGCCCACAAACAGTCCACTACAAGTCAAATAACTCGAACTCACGGCTTCCAATCACTATCCTGTGAGTTCTAACTATTAGGCCACACATTTATCAACCTTCCTTGATATTTAAACACTTAAATACTGATATTAGAAGTTTCTTAACTATGATATACCTTCCAAAACTATAACTACAAAGAAAAAAGAGAGGCGGTATAATCACACTTACGTCGTAGGGATCTTTTGATGTTATCGCTTCTCGATTTCATGCCCGAGATGAAAATATTCTTTGAAACCCTAGAAGATAGCTTAAGGATGGGTGTTCTATGGTCGTTTTATACTAAAAAAATAAAGAGAAATATGACCTAATACCTATATATATATCAACTTTGGAAAAGTCAAAGAGGTGCTAGCTTGGCACCCTAGCATTGACCCATCTTCCGACGCTTATATCTTTTTATCCGGATGTCGTATGAAAGAACGGTTAAAAGATTTAGAAACTAAATTACAAGACCTTAAATTTGGTATATAATATGTCCCAATAAGACCTCATATAACACACTAAATGTATTTCTCAAAAAGCTTTAGTGATCAACCTACTTGTCACTTATGATGTCTGCGCAGTCTCGCAAAACGGCAAATATCTCTCTACTCCTATGTCATATCAACGAATGGTTTAATGTGTTGGAAAGTAGACTCATAGATATTCAATTTTGTAGGTATATAATCCCCTAATTCCAAGTATATCGGGAGAAAATTTCAGATACATTTGACCTAAGTTTCGACAATTTTATGAATTTAACTTGTGAAGACCTTTGCCAACTTTTGGTCCACAACTTGCTTGAATTCAAAACATAACACACGAATATCATATGAAAAACATAACTCATAGCATAATCTCCTTATAATGTAATGAACCATAGTATCACCCTAAAGTACATGTTATAACATTACAAACTCGTCTACTTTCGACGAAACTTATTTTCTTCAATTGGTTTAGCTTTTAAGCTTTCCAACCCTCTCGATACTCGTTATTCATGATATTAAATATTCTTAACCCCCAAGGTAACATTATTAACTTACTTTATATGCTTCCAAATATAATCTTATTTATGAGCTTACATTAGTTGACTTACGACATACTCTCACGTATGAAAACATGGGGTGTAACATCATTCCCCCCTTTGGAACATTCGTCCTCGAAAGTTGACTAATGCATTTGTCCATATCTTAGAAAATAACTCTTACGAATACTTTAATATTTTCCTTTTCATCCAGGGAGTTTTTTAGTGAATAAATCCAAAGGCTAGGGCAATCCCCCTTTTCGGCCTCTTTCTCACTCAACGACTTGTGGTCGAAATTCTTCCAATATCATAATTGTTGCTACCTTCTGTCATGCAGTATAGACGATTTTGTCCTTGTATGTGCGTCTATGCGACTCTTCTCTCATTTTTTCTCCTATTTTTAGCCAATCTGTAGATTTTACTTTGGGAACATATACAGAACATTGACAAGCTGTCCCTCTGGGCATCTATAGGTGTACTAAAGTTCTTCGCTTGGTACTTTGTCAAACTTATGACTATATTTTGTTTCATGACCTCAGTTATATATTCTTATGGCTTTACCACAACTAGGTAGGTCATACTATACTACAACTCTTACTTCAGTTTATTATTATCGAGGCCTGCCACCCAACTTCAGGTTACTCTCTCCCTGCTTATCCTATATGTATAAATCTAAGCCATTTAATGCTTTCTTATTACTGTTAATCTTAATAGTGACAGCCTAATCTCATTTCATACTTTGTAACTTTCATCCATATATTGTTGATTCTCCTTAATGTTGATCTATAATCTACCACTGATAACTGGAAACCTCTTATGTAATATATCGTCACTACGCTCACGTGTCATCGGGGAATATCTGAAGTGATTTTCCTGATCCACTCAGGGACGATACTATACTCCAATAACTGTATTTCATAGTATCCCAATGTGATTCATCCTATGGGGGTATTCTAATCCCGTGCAGGTCATAAAATCCTTGTTCTCAAAATCAATACTCAATCAAAGGCCTAAACGTCATCCTCTTATCATTTATCACAGTTACACCCTTACTTTACCACCAGGGTAGCATTCCATCTTTTCTAAATGCTCCTAGTTTTAAACTCATTTGAGTTCACTCATGCTATACTAATCTTTTTATAGCTTTATGGAAACCATCAGCTCTCTTGTTGTGATGGGTTTAATCCCGAGGACTTACCTATTCACGTCACCTTCTCACTCACCTTTTCTTATCCTTACTCATGTCTAGCTAAAAACTTGTTTCTCTACCATACTTTATCTTGCAACCTACACATATCTATTTATACTACTCCCAACATTCCTTTTAACATGCTAGCACCATAGATTTCCTTTCATGCCTTCCCATTTGTCTTTAAATGAAAGCAATTACTTTTCTTAGTCGTTCTGCCACTTGCTGCATACATACTTGGCTTATCTTAGTTCCCATGAATACTGGAGTTCCCTGTATCTCATATGATCTTAATTATAAACTCTTGATTTTTTTTTCTTCTTCGCATTCATTAGCCACGATAGGTTCCATTTTCTTATGGAGTGCATACAATATTATAGTGAGACTGCTGTTACAAGACCATTTCTTCTTTAGGTCACTATGCTTATGTTGAAGCCTTCTTCCTTATTTTCTCCGCTAGTCTTTCGTTGCAGTGCTTAGGGAACACCCTCTGACTTTTTTAAAGCCGCGACTTTATTTCGTTGTATACCCCACGGTATTTCTGATTTTCTTACTTGCCTATAATTATCCTTAGTTACTTACCTCCGCGCCCTTGTGCTCGTAAGTTACTTCTCAAATGAAATTTTAGTTGTCTCCCTAGTGGCACCCTCTTTTATTTCTGCAACACTTATACGGTACCTTTAACTACCCAACCTTCTATCTTAACATTACTCAAGGATCACGATGACATCATATCTACGAGACTGAATTCCCTATGTTGGGTTTCACTATGTTTATCTTGCACGATCTGTTGATTTATCTATGACCTCTTGTTTAGCTATAACTAGGCTCTTTCTGAATAAATTACAGACTACTCGTTGGTCCACTCTCATATCTGTATTTTATGTAACGCCTCTTGAGTTATGTCCTTTGTCTTAACTTACCTCTTGTATGCGATCCTTAAGTAAATAGTGTTCATTTCCACTTATTTATCAATACCATCGAGTGCGAAACCCTTATTAATTCTCCCCAACATCATGCTTGCATAATGTTCTGGAGTCATATTATATCTGTAAGATTTGAATAAATGCAATCTCATTCCTTTCACCTTTTTACCACATTCTTCCTTTACCATTTGATATTTACCTCTTCATCTTTGGCATTCACATCTTCACTATGATATTACTCGCCTTGCGGTAACCCTTCTACACTAGGAATAATTGAATTTCTTACACACAAGGGTGACACCTGGTGTAACTGGCACATTTATTCCCTTAAGCTTAACTTTGCTCATAGTGCTTGCTTTAGGGAAGCATTTTCGTGAATGAACTTTAAAGGTTATTCTTCTTTTGTCCATTCTATTATTGTCCAAACACGATCTCTGAATTCTCACGATGCCGACTATTACCAATTCTATCGATCCCTAATTCATGTTTGATTTGTTTTACTATCCCATGCTAATTTCTATTACTCGGGGGTTATAACTTTTCCTTCCGGTAATCGTGTTGGACTCACCGACTCATTTCATAAAATGAGGATATGACTTTAGGGCCTATACTTTTATTCTCTCAAGGCATGTCTCCTCTTGTCTTTTCCTTCACTTGACTATAGACTCCGTCATCCTGTCATATTTTGATTTACCATTATCACTAATTTATCACATCTTACTCATAATGCTTCATTAACTCTCTTCTTATTCTCATGCTAATATCTATGTCTATTACCTTATTCTGAAACTTCAACAAAATAGCCTTTCGCTTTTAGAACCCTTTGTACCATCTCATTGGCTCTTGGGTCGACTAACATTCACTCTTTACTAGGGGCAGGAGTCATCCTAAGGTAAATAATCATCCCTTCTAGGATTCCAATGCCTATCTTCTGAACTTTCTGACATTCTAGAGTGCACCATCTAGCTATCTCCCAATGAGAACTATACCATGTCCTGCACTACCCTCCAAAAATGTTAGATAACGATAACAATCCATCCAACATTTTGGGTTACTTTAACCCTAACTGGATCCTGATATCCTGTCTTTCTCTTAAGATATATCGGTTAGATCTCATAGGGCATAACTGAGATGAATGTGGCCAATTGTATATATATCTATTACTATTGAAAGTAACGCAGAATGTTTATATTTCTCTGCCTGGATTGTAAATACTGATAATCTTCACTATTTGGGTACCTCATACCTTTCTTCACCTTGATTCTTTTACTTGTTGAAACCTGTATCTACCTTCTGATTCTCTCGTTACTTTTTACCATATGGGTGGATAAATATACATGCCTTAAGGCTCCTTATCAAGAAGCTTACACGTCTTAATATACACATAATCTGCTGAAGACATCACATTTACTCATCATAAGCATGATGCAAAATCGAGTTCCTGTGACTCAACTCTTCCACAACCATATTCAATCTCTTATCAACTGTCTGTTTGGATGAGGTATCGTTGTATTACGAATAAAAAATAATTTAGGAGTTTGAATTCTTACAACTTAGCTCTACCACACAGTCTAGATTAAGAAGAAAGAGTGACAGTCCTAAATGCCCTGTAGCCTCCTTCTTATAAGTGTGGTGCACAACACAACCATAAAGAAGACTCTACCAGACACGGCTTGTAGACTCCCTAGGACAGAACTGCTCTGATACCACTTTTGTCACGACCCAACCTATGGGTCGCGAGCACCCGGTACCTTACTCGACCGAGTACCAACGTAACATATATTTCTTATCGTACTATCATGGGTAAATCGGCCAAAAGGGCCATCATGAGATAACCAAAATAAAACATAAGGGAATGCTAGACATAGGACGACCTAACATGATATAGAAACTTATACACGTGACCTACGCACCTATAAGGCTGACATGATCATTTGTAAACTCAAAACATAGGCTGACAAGACCATACAAGTATCCATATACCTGACATTTGTCTACAAGCCTCTAAGAGTACATAAATAACATAAAGGTCGGTACAGGGCCCCGCCATACCAGTCAATGCATGTTCCAATCAAACTGACCAAATAGGCAACTCTGGAGCAAGTGGAGTGCAGCAACACCTTCCGCTGAGCCGATAGCCTACCAAGAGGAATGTCAACCTATCTATCGGGACCTGCGAGCATGAAACGCAGTGTCCTCAAGAAAAAGGGATGTCAGTACGATAAAGTAATGAGTATGTAAGGCAGAATAGCATAACTAAGAACATTAATGTAAAGAGATGTAGGAGATACAACTTGTAGCATCTGAGTGCCTCTGAGAGAGAGTGACATGAAATGCACGATACATATACATACATACATATATATATATATATATATATATATATAATCTTTTAAAAACATCCGCCTATGTGGGCATCATCATCATCATATCATACCCGACCCTCGTAGAGGAATCGATAAAAATATATTGACCATCATATGGCTCGGTAAAATCGTACCCGGCCACGTGGAGCTCGGTAAACCCAACTGATCAGTGGTTGCACAATAGGTTCCATACCCGGCCGACTATAGCGCGGTTCAGTAGAGTAAAATAGATACTATATATAATGCCTGCTGGACTCGTGAAATCACGCTCTAAACCTTTTGGAGTGACGTAAGGTAATTGCACCTTCTATTAACATTATGGACATCATACCATGAATATGATATTCACTAAGACTCAAGGATCATACATACTTTCTTAGAATAACTTTGTAAGGAAAGACCAACATGGACCACCTTAGTCGCTAGGAGTAGATTCATTATTAAATAGCGTATCGTTTACGTTCGTTTCACTTTAGATCATGCGAAAAGAATGAAAGAAGAGACTTAACATACCTTAACCAAGTTGAGTGCTTAATACTTTCCAAGAAACTCTTCAAACAATTCAACTCAATCTATCATATCATAAGGAGATTCAAAATCAGTGTTTAGCAAGGGCTAAGTCTGTAACTTAAACTAGTAGCTCGTTTACGTAAATTCAGGCAATGTCCCCTGTAACAAGGTCCTCCTCCAATACCATATACCAAAAACACCAAGAAAAAAATAATAACAACATGTATGCATTATTTCCCAACCTTATCCCCACCACAATATATCACAAAACAGCCTACACACCCTAATCACTTCATACATGAAACGACAACAAAAGTAGTGTCAAACAACTTTAACAAAAATAACGACGAACAACTAGTACACCATTCCGTAATTATTTGTTGATTTCCCATATATTTTATCCTATAAAACTCCATAAAACATCAGCACAAGAGGCCAACACGAAACATCCCACAAACAGTCCACTACAAGTCAAATAACTCGAACTCACGGCTTCCGATCACCGTCCTGTGAGTTCTAACTATTAGGAAACACATTTTTCAACCTCCCTTGATATTTAAACACTTAAATACATATATTATACGTTTCTTAACTATTAAGTACCTTCCAAAAATCTAACTGCAAATAAAAAAGAGAGGCGGTATAATGACACTTACGTCGTGGGGATCGTTTGATGTTATCCCTTCTCGATTTCATGCCCGAGATGATAATCTTCTTTGAAACCCTAGAAGATAGCTTAAGGATATGTTTATGGGTGTTCTATGGTCGTGTTATTCTTAAAAATTAAGAGAAAGACGACCGAAGAATTATATATATAACCTTTGGAAAAGTCAAAGAGGTGCTAGCTTGGCACCCTAACATTGGCCCATCTTCCGATGCTTATAACTTTTTATCCTGATGTCGTATGAACGAACGGTTAAAAGAGTTAAAAACTAAATTCCAAGACCTTCAATTTGGTATATAATATATCCCAATAAGTCCTTATATAACACACGAAAAGTATTGCTCAAAAAGCTTTAGTGACCCACCTACTTGTCACTTATGATGTCTGTGCAGTCTCGCAAAACTGCAAATATCTCTCTACTACTATGTCATATCGATGAACCTTTTAATGTGTTGTACTCATAGATATTCAATTTGGTAAGTAAATCATCCCCTAATTCCAAGTATATTTGGAAAACATTTCAGATACATTTGACCTAAGTTTCAACAATTTTATGAGTGTAACTTGGGAAGACCTTTGCCAACTTTTGGTCCACAACTTTCTTGACTTCAAAATGTAGTACACGAATATCATATGAAAACATAACTCATAGAATAACCTCCTTATCATTTAATGAACCATAGTCTCACCCTAAATTACATATTATAATATTCCAAACTCGTCTACTTTCGTCGAAACTTATTTTGTTCAATTGGTTTAGCTTCTAAACCTTCCAACCCTCTCGGTACTCGTTATTCACGATCTTAAATATTTTTAACCTTCAAGGTAACATGATTAACTTACTTTATATGCTTCCAAATATAACCTTATTTTTGAGCTTACATCAATTGACTTATGACTTACTCTCACGTATGAAAACATGGGGTGTAATAGTCTGGTCAACAAATAATCCCTCCACCATTTCTTGGCGGAACCAATCATCTAAAAGGCGGAAAAATCGACCCCATTGGTCTCCACTATACTGATGTTTCGTAGCACCTCATGACAGTTGTCAAGATACTCGTGGGGGTCCTCAAAAGATGCACCGCTGAAGTGAACTGGGAAGAGCTTAGTAAGACTGTCCAATCTCCATAAAGCCTCAGAAGACATAGTTGACCTATCACCGGCCTGTGCCGCAACAACCGACTGAACTACTCCAACTGGATGAGCTGTTGGAGTCTGATACTGGGGAGTCATTTGCTCCAGAGTGTGGGTAGCAGAAGTCTGTGCTCCTCCTCCAGCCCGAGAGAGGGCTGGTACCATGGGAGTGCGCCAGTCTGGGCCACACTCTCCATAACACCTACCAAGCTGACCAAAGCGTCCTGAAGCACAGTAATGAATCCCTCTGGAACTTGAGCTAGCACGGTAGGAAGAGTCTGGGCTGGAACCTCTTCGTCAAACTCTACCTGAGACTTCCCTGCTGGTGCTGCTACTCGAGATCTGGGCTGGACCTGCCCTTGCTTCGGCCTCTAGCACGACCTCGGCCTCGACCCCTACCCCTGGTAGGAGCTGCCACTCGGGGCTCTGGCTGCTGCTTAGCTAAACATGCGGTACGTGTTCTCTCCATTTGCGAGAGAAGAAGAGTAGAAGAGTTCAATTAGCATTGAGAGAACAAAATCGCACGACAGAAAAGAATAGAAGTGAAATTTGTTCCTAAACTTCATAGACTCTGGAAGATAAGTACAGACGTCTCCGTACCGATCCTCTAGACACTACTAATCCTGCTCGTGAATTGTAAGACCTAGGCAACCTAGTGATCTGATACCAACTTGTCACGACCCGATATTTTCACCTCGGAACCGTGATGGTGCCTATTTCACTTGCTAGGCAAGCCAACATTAGAGAATTATTAAGACAATTTTTATTCAATTCATGAAATAATGTCAAATAAACTAAAACAAAATCAAACGAGCGTGGAATAATATAAATGCCATAATATCTTATACATATAGGATATAGAAAACTCACGAGCTACTATGATTTACTACAAACAGAGTCTGAAAAAGGAAATACACTGTTCTGAAAGAAAAGAAGCATTAAAGTAATGTGACTAGGAAGAGACTCCAGGGTCTGCTGATGTCGGCAGATCTAACTTGAGTTGCCTGTCGAATAAGTCCATCTGCTAACCTCACGATCAGCTGGGGTTGGCACAAAAATCTGCATAAGAAGTTTACAGTGTATTATATGTACAAACGACCCCATGTACTCTATAAGTGCCGAGCCTAACCTCGACGAAGTACTGACAAGGATAAGGCAGGTCACTCACACTACAACCTGTATGCATTATAAATAATATAGACAGGAAAAAGGAATGCAGAACGAAGTAAAGCAGTCAATTGAAAGTGATAGCTACAACTTCAGGAATAAGTCAGGGACATTCAAAATTTACAAATCCTTAAGTGCAAAAAGGAAATACTGTAAGACTACCACAACTCAAAGGAATATATACACACGAGTTGTTGCGGCACGCAACTCGATCCCACTGTACGTCATATAATCCTCCCTTATTTCTCATAACAACATTAACAACAATGAGTGTATATATAAGTGTTGCGGCACGCAACCCGATGCTACCATATCACAATATCATAATCATAGTTCACCCTTTTTCCATCAAAACAATCCACCCTTATTACACCTATTGCAGCATGCAACTCGTTCCCACCGTACAATATCGATTAACCCTTATTTCACCTCATCATACCATGCTTATTTCACCTATTGCGTACAACCCAATCCCACCATATCAATATCAAGTACTCAATATGCATGGTAAAACTTACAATTCAAATCACAAAAAACCCCTTTACAATCCCTAAACACCAAACTGAAACAAATAGGAAACCTTGCACAACATGATAATCCGCATAAGTAATACTACACAACGAGACCAATCCAGAATTTACAAAGATAACCTCCGAGGGTGATGCCCCCAGTACTCGAGGCTGATTAAGAAGAAGCCTTGAATACTTGTTTAGTTCTCCTTAGGTAGCATATATTTCCTCGTTAAAAACCTCGCCGGTAAATCCCATTCGGGATAAAACTTGGTCGAAGGGAAAAAGAGTACAACGCATGCTTTAAAACCCAAGGTTTTCGAATCAAAGGGTGTTTCTGCATCCCCCATCGAACACTTGTAAGAAATTAGTATGAAACATAAAGTGAAAAGGGAGAAGGTTATACCTTTGCAATAATAGCGTTTGAGCATCGATATGTTGCAGTTGCTTGGTAGTTGCTCGCCTTCCATGGTGCAATGTTTGTAGGACCCTCTTCCTACTACTCCAAGGACGCGGTACGGTCCTTCCCAGCTCGGGCTAGCTTCCCTTCATTTGGGTTTCGAGTGTTGAGGGTGACTTTTCTTAGGATTAAGTCTCCGACTCCGAAATGTCGGAGGTTTTTTCTCCTGGTATAGTATCTTTCGATACTTTGTTTCCGGGCAGCTATTCGAACCAGTGAAGCCGCTCTTTTTTCATCTAATAGTTTGAGGGGTGTAGTCATGGCCTCGTTTTTCGAGTCCTCGGTGGCATGTCAAAATCTAGCGCTTGGTTCTCCAACCTCAACCGGTATCAAAGCCTCAGACCCATATACAAAAGAGAAAAGTGTCTCTCTTGTGCTTGTCTTCAAAGTTGTTCAATATGTCCATAATACTTCGGGCAACACCTCTCTCCATTTTCCCTTCACATTTTCTAACCTATTTTTTAAGTTTTGAATGATGGTCTTGTTCGTGGACTCGGCATGTCCATTTGCGCATGGGTGGTAGAGCGTTGATAGGATCCTTTTGATTTTATGATCTTCAAGGAACTTTGTCACCTTGTTGCCGATGAACTGCTTCCCATTGTCATATGTAATCTCGGAGGGGATCCTGAATCGGCATATGATGTGGTCCCAGATGAAGTCGATGACTTATTTTTCTCTTATCTTTTCGAAGGCCTGTGCTTCTACCTATTTCGACAAGTAGTCAGTCATAAACATAATAAATCTAGATTTACCTGTTGCCATTCGTAAGGGATCGACGATGTCCATCCCCCATTTCATGAACAGCTATGGTGATATGACCGAATGTAGTTGTTCTCCGGGTTGGTGAATCATTGGTGCGAACCTTTGGCATTTATCACACCTTCGAATGAATTCCTTGGTGTGCTTATCCATGTTGTCCCAATAGTAGCCCGCTCTGATCACCTTTTGAACTAAAGAATCGGCATCGAAATGATTTCCACAGGTGCCCTCGTGGATTTTCCGAAGCACATATTCGGTGTCCCTCAGTCCCAAGCATACTGCTAGGGTTCTGTCGAAGGTCCTTCTATATAGAGTTCCATTCTTGTCGAGTGCAAATCGAGCTGCTTTGGTTCGAAGGGCCCTTGATTATTTTAGGTCCGTTGGCAACTTCCCGCTTCTCAAATAATTGATGTACTTGTTCCTCCAATCCCACGTCAGGCTTGTGGAGCTGATCTCGGCATGCCCTTCTTCAATCACTGACTTGGATAGCTATACAACAGCCCCGGGGAGTATGTCATCTTCTTCGACGGATAATCCCAGGTTTGCGAGCACATCGGCCTCATTGTTTTGCTCTCGATGTATGTGGACCAGAGTCCATTCTTTCAAGCTATGCAATGTGACTTGAAGCTTGTCTAAGTATCTTTGCGTCCTGTCTTCTCAAACCTTGAAGATCCCATTTACTTGGTTTACTACCAGAAGGGAATCACATTTTGCTTCGATGATTTCTCCTCTGAGGCCCGTGGCCAGCTCGAGACTTGCAATCATAGCCTCATACTCGGCCTCGTTGTTACTCATTTCGCAATTTTTATAGATTGTGTAATCAGGCCGCTCATAGGTGGTTTCAGAACTATGTTGATCCCGAACCCTTTTGCATTCAAGGCACCGTGAGTGAATAAGGTCCATACCCCCAAGGAGGTGCCCATTATTAGTAAGAGTTCTTTCTCTACCTCGGGCACAAGGGCGGGTGTAAAGTGGGCCACGAAGTCCGCCAAAATTTGGGACTTGAGAGATGTTCGGGGTTGATACTCGATATCATACCCTCGGAGTTCAATGGCCCATTTGGCCAATCGGCCCAATAATTCAGGCTTATGCAAGACGTTTCAAAGAGGATATGTTGTTAAAACACATATACGATGACATTGAAAATAAGGCTTCAATTTTTGAGATTCACTTATTAATGCGAGAGCTAATTTTTCTTAGTGTGGATACCTGGTTTCAGCATCTCCAAGGTTCCGACTTATGTAATAGACAGGGAATTACATACCTTGTTCTTCTCAAACCAACACACCACTTACTGCTACTTTGGATACGGCCAGATATAAGTACAGTGTTTCGTCCTCCTTTGGGGTGTGGAGCAAAGGCGGGCTTGACAGATACCGCTTTAATTCCTCCAAGGCGTGTTGGCACTCCGTAGTCCACTCGAAGTTGTTTTTCTTCTTTAGTAAGGAGAAAAAGTGATGGCTCTGATCTGATGACCTCGAGATGAATCGACCTAAAGCCACTATCCTCCGGATCAGCTGAATGTATGGCCTTCACATTTTTCACCACCGTGATTTCTTCGATGGCCTTGATATTTTTGGGGTTGATCTCAATCCCCCTATTCGACACCATGAAGCCTAAAAATTTGCCCGATCCTACTCTGAAGGAACATTTCTCGGGGTTAAGCTTCATGTTGTAGCTTCTAAGGATATCAAAATTTTCCTGCAAATGAGTCAAATGGTCCTCTACGCGCAGGGACATAACTAGCATGTCGTCAATGTAAAATTCCATAGACTGTCCTTTTTGATGTTCGAACATCTTATTAACTAGGCGTTGGTACGTGGCTCCTGCATCTTTTAGCCCGCATTACATTATAGCAGTATGTACCATACTTCGTGATGAACAAAGTCTTCTCCCTATCCTCTAGGTTCATTTGAATTTGATTATACCCGGAGTAGGCATCGAGAAAAGTGAGGATCTCGTGGTTGGCCGTGGCATTGATAAAGAAATCAATGTTGGGCAATGGGAATGAGTCTTTAGGGCATGTTTTATTTAAGTCTTTATAATCTACGCACATCCTTAACTTATTTCCCTTTTCGGGAACCACTACTTCATTAGCTAACCATTCGGGGTATTTTACCTCCCTAATTGATCCTATATTGAGGATTTTGTTACCTCGTCTTTGATGAACACATGTTTTACCTCGGGCTGAGGCCTTTTTTTTTGCTTCACCGCTTTGAACCTGGGGTCGATGCTTAGTCGGTGGGTGCTTATTTCCGATGGGATCCCTGTCATGTCTAAATAGGGCCAAGCAAAGTGATCAATGTTATTAATAATAAATTGGAAGAGTTTTTTCCTGAGTTCGGGGGTTAATCCCGTTCCTAGGTATACCTTTCGATCTAGAAGATGCTCGATCAAGACAGCCTGTTCGAGTTCTTTGACCGTTGATTTTGTTGCATCTGACTCCTTTGGGGAAACGAAGGTTCGAGGAGTGAGGAAGTCTTCTTCGTCATCTTCGTTCGAATGCTCATAGACCACCTGTTCCTTGGGGGTCAGCCTGTTTTTTGACTTATCCTGGATGGGGGAGTTGATGTTGGTGCCATGTCGTGTACCACAAATATCTCCTTTGCTGCATGCTGCTCTCCATATACCGTTTTTACACCATCCTTTGTTGGGAACTTCATCATCTGATGAAGAGTCGATGGTACCGCCCTCATGCCGTGTATCCACGGCCTTCCAAGTAAGGGTCGATGACATAAAACCTGGTGTCCTGAATTGTACCATACACGTTGACTGGGAGCATGATTTCCCCCTTCGTTGTCTCGCTTGCCATGTTGAATCCATTGAGGACTCGAGAGGTGGGTTAATCTAATCGAGCAGTCTGAGCTGCTCCAACACCTTCGACCTGATTATGTTGGCCAAGCTACCTGGATCCATGAGTACACGTTTAATTTGAACGTTATTCAAAAGAAAAGAAATTACCAGTGCATCATTATGTATTTAGGACAAGGCCTCGATGTCTTCTTCTCTTAATGTAAGAGCGTCTTCGGATATATAGCTCCGAGTTTGATTTTCTGCTGTGATGGATACATTGGCCCGTTTGAATATGGGTCCATGTGGGATGTTGGTTCCTCCAATGATCATGTGAATGATTTGCTGAGGTTCTTCTGGTTCATTCTTTCTGTTCACCGCTCATTCTCGAAAGTGGTTCTTGGCTCGATTGCTAGGGAATTCTCGAAGGTTCCCTTCGTTGATCAGTCGGGCCACCTCCTCTCGAAGATGCCTACAATCCTCGGTCCTATGACCGTTAATTCCATGGTATTCGCACATCAAGTTGGGGTTTCTTTGGGAAGTTACATTCTGACAATCGAGGTGCCTCCGTTGGCCTCAAATGCATGTCAAACCTGATCTTGCTCATGAGTCCCCGGGAATTTTGGCTTCGATCTACTCCCCGATCATTTAGAGTTATATTCCACCTCGAAGTGTCTCTTTGATCTTTGACATACGGATGATACCTTTCTTTGCTTGATCTCGACTCCCTTTCTGTAGGCCTTGATCCCTTTGCTAGGAGCCTTCTTGGATATACTGAGAAAGAGGGGGCTCCCAATTAGTCGTCCTCGACCCTGATCTTCGATTGATATCTGTTGTGTACATCTGCCCATGTCACGGCGGGATACTCAACCAAGTTCTGCTTTAGCTGCTTCAAAGCTATCGAGCTTCATTCTTTCAAGCCCTGAGTGAAGTCCTGCACTGCCCATTCATTGGAGACCGGTGGTAATTCAATTTGCTCCATCTGAAAACGAGATACAAATTCCTTTAGCATCTTGTTCCTCCTTTGATTGATTTTGAAGACGTTGGACTTCCTTGTAGCAACTTTGATGGCACCGGCATGTTCCTTCATAAAAGATCCTGCCAACATGGCAAATGAATCCATTGAGTTCGGGGGTAGGTTATGATACCACAGCATGGCCCTCTTTGACAGCGTTTCTCCAATTTTTTTCAACAGGACGGATTCGATCTCGTCGTCTCATAGGTCGTTCCCTTTTATACCACAAGTATAGGTGGTAATGTGCTCATTAGGATCTGTGATCCCATTTTACTTTCGGATATCGAGCATCCTGAACTTCTTCGGAATGAGCTTCAGAGCTGCGCTCGACAGAAATTGTTTCTGCACGAACTTCTTCGAGTCTACCCCCTTCAGAACTGGAGGTGCACCCGAGATCTGATCGGCCCTCGAGTTATAGCTTCCTACTTTTTTTTGTCGTTGGCCTCTATCTTCTTTTCCCCTGATTCAATTCTTTTGGTGAGATCCTCGAGTATTTTCACAATACTGGGGTATGTTCCTGACCCATTATTACTCGATCTTTCCGGTGCTTGCTCGACTCGAGGAGCTGTTTCCGGCCCCTCCGTGCTCGGGGTTTTTTATTGACTCTGTATCTGAGTAATGGAAACCTGTTGTGCTTGCAACATCTCAAAATGATTTGTAGGCTGACTTCATTTCGACCATGTGTTGTTTGTGCGTCAGGTTGGACTTCTCCTTGCACGTTTTCCCCGACATCCGCACCCAAATTTGTACTTATAGCAATATGCGAGCTAACATCAACTGGGTTGGGAATAGGTGCTACTCCGGTGTTGAGCGGTGGCGCACCGACTGCTGAAGTTGCTGCATTATTTTCCCCGTGAGAACCGAGGCCATTGTTGCCGTGCATTGGTGTGTTAGCTGAGTTTGACATGTTTTAGCCTGAAATCAAAAAATATTGGACAAGAAAAAGTGTGAAGAATAACGCGTGTTATCAGAAAACTAGCACTAAAATAATCACTATTATCTTTAGCCCCACGGTGGGCGCCAAACTGTTTATCTTGAAAATGGTTTTAACAATTATATTTGATTTGTGGTTCTAAAAATATGTGATCTATTCTAACACTAGTTAATTATTGGGAAGTGACAAGCGCAAGTAATGAAAATGAGATAAGCAAACTGAAGTTATCACAAGGCTAGGCCTCGAGCTGGCTGAAACTAGGGGGCCTCGAGGTCTAGCTAGGGTGGTAAGTAATGAGAAATTGACGAAGATATAGCGATATTGGGGGCCTCGGGGATAGCCTTTAGCGGCTAATGATTAAAATGAAGAACAATAAAGTAAGATAATAAATGAAGAACATTAAGTAAGGAGCAATAAATCTGTGAGATAATTGTTGAGCACGTTTAAGTAAGAAAAGCAGAGAATGTTTTAAAGTATTGAATATTCATGTGTTCAATATTCGTGTCTTACAAAATGATAGGGGTCCCCTTTATATAGTAGGGGGAATCCCAATATAGTACATGTCTAATTATGACAAGGAAATTCTATTGGTACAGTTGTATAATAGCTCAGTACGGACTTATACTATTCTTTCATACCTTGTCAGCTCTAACCATGTACCCTTGGGAATTTCCCTCCTTTCCATGACGGTCTTCGATTTTTATCCTGCCTCTAGGTATGCTGGGATGAGCCTTCGATATACTTTCTTGAGGGATGCACCTCGGGGTCGAACCTCAGGTTCTGCTCCGATCCCATCAAGACCGGCCTCGAGACATCGTAGAAGCCTTAAAATCTGCCTTCCCCGATTTTGACCGTATACAGATATATTTTTTTTTATTTGCGTAAACTAAATATGCAATTAAAATGCATAAAAATTTCGAAAGTTTGCTATAAATAGAGATTTTTTTAAAGGTGAATTTCAATATTTTAGAGAGATTGTAGAGATATTACTTATTGGCTAAGTCACTCTTTCCATATAAATAGAGGGGTCATATTCCATTGTAATTCGTCCCAAAATCAATAAAAATTCTCTCTCTATTTTTCTCTACAATAATTTTCTTCTTAGTTTATTATTTTATAACACATTATCAGCACGAGACTCTAACCAATTGAGTAGAAGCTTCAGGATTGAGCATAATGACTGTCAATTTAAATTCTTGAAATTCTATAATATGATTTTAAATACAATATATTTTGATTATATCTCCATTGGAGTTTATAAGAGATTATAACCACCCGAAGTGATAAATTTTCTATGCCATGATCAAATCGAATATGATTATGGGCACAAGAAGTGGAAACTCGTCCCATTGTATTTGCTTTGTTCTCATTCCCTTAAGAGAATGTGATAGCAATATGTGATAAGTCTGAAAGAAGATAAACTTATTACTACCAAGGTATCAATGGATGTGGACGTGGTAATAGATATGTCTTCGATTTGACATGAGATTTTGTAAAGCACATATATATAGATGATTATGGTCCACTCATGATGTGAATGTGACAACATGTCATTTAGGAATACATTTTCATTTTGGAAGAATGTCAATATGCTAGTGGTAGTGAATATGTTACACCCCATATTTTCGTACGTGAGAGTACATCGTAAGTCAATTGATGTAAGCTCAGAAATAAGATTATATTTGATGGAATATAAGTTAAGTTAATAATTTTCCATTGGAGGTTACAAATATTTAAGATCATGAATAACGAGTACCAAGAGGGTTGGAAAGCTTAGAAGCTAAACCAATTGAAGAAAATAAGTTTCGTCGAAAGTCGACGAGTTTGAAATTTTATAACATGTACTTTAGGGTGAGACTATGGTTCATTACATTATAAGGAGGTTATGCTATAAGTTTTATCGTATGATAGTTTTGTTGTACATTTTGAAGTCAAGCAAGTTGTGGAATAAAAGCCGGCAAAGGTCTTCACAAGTTACACTCATAATGTGCTTAAAATTAGGTCAAATGTAACTGAGATTTTATCCCAATATACTTGGAATTATTGGATGATATGCCAATAAAATTTAATATCTATGATTCTAGTTTCCAATTCATTAAACCGTTCATCGATACGACGTAGGAATGTAGAGATATTTGCAGTTTCGCGAGATTGCACAGACATCATAAGTGACAAGTAGGTGGATCACTAGAGCTTTTTGAGCAATACATTTCATGTTCTATATGAGGTCTTATTGGGACATATAA
Organism: Nicotiana knightiana; assembly: GCA_005239525.1. NCBI lineage: Eukaryota > Viridiplantae > Streptophyta > Magnoliopsida > Solanales > Solanaceae > Nicotiana > Nicotiana knightiana. The sequence goes on along the minus strand of ML426721.1, from coordinate 22,156 downwards.
TATACCAATTTGAATATCTTGTAATTTAGTTTCCAACGCTCTTAATCGTTCTTTCATACGAAATCAGGCTAAAAAGATATAAGCGTCGGAAGATGGACCAATCCTAGGGTTCCAAGATAGCACCTCTTTGACTTTTTCAAACTTGATATATATAAACCTTAGGTCGGATTTCTCTTCATTATTCAGAATAAAAAAACAGAGAACACCCATAAATATAACCTCAAGCTATCTCAAGGGTTTCAAAGAAGATTATCATTCCGGGCATGAAATCGAGAAGCAATAACATCAAAACAATCCCTACGACGTAAGTGTCATTATACCGCCTCTCCTTTTTCTTTGTAATTAGAGTTTGGAAGGTACTTAATATTTAAAAAACGTATAATGTCTGTATGTAAGTGTTTAAATATCAAGGAAGGTTGATAAATATGTTTCCTAATAGTTAGAACTCACGGGACGGTGATCAGAAGCTGTGAGTTCGAGTTAATTGACTTGTAGCAGACTGTTTTGTGTTGTTGTTATGCTGCGTGTTTTACTACTGTTTTGTGGAGTTTTGAAGGATGAAGGGTGTGGATAAACACCATATAGATGTAGGGTTGTGATCTGGTCATTCGTTGTAATATTTCCGGGTCGTTTGACACGACTACGGTGGTCGTCTTATGTGTGAAGTGATTAGGTTGTGTGTAGACTGTTTTGCGAGGCTCAATATGATTATTATTGATTCTATTTGGGCTGTTTGGTAATTGTTTTGACTTGTGTGAAATCATATAAATATTGGAGGTGCTGTCCGTTTCATCATAAAATAGGTTGTGGTCGATACATAATAGTTATGATGCTTAACGATAACGATAGTGTCGTTTCTCTTATTGTAGATTAAGGAGTTGTGACATTTGCGTAGCTTGAGGTTGGGGCAGTATATACAAGGTATGTGAGGCTATTCCTTTCCTTCTTTTGCACGACTCCGATTTCAATGAACGAGCTTCCAAAGATACTCTATTCTTAGAAGCTAGCAGTACTTACATTATTTTCCTTCTTATGGATCAATTGATGTTGAGGTTGCTTCTCTTATTCTTATGTTATCAATGTTGTTGGTACTTCCTGATTCTTATAAGATTCTCGATGAAGAGTTAGCCCTAATGATGTGTACGGAGAATATCGACCTTACGTCGCTCCGAAATGCTCAGAACATGATTCTAATGAGTCCTGCATGCATTATATACATATATATATATATGTATCTATTTTACTCTACCGAGACGTGCTATAGTCGGTCGGGTATGGCACCTATTGTGCAACCACTGATCAGTTGGGTTTACCGAGTCCTCTTTGAGGTCGGGTATGATATGATGATGATGATGCCCACAAAGGCGAATGTTGTATGATGATGATGATGATGCCCACAGAGGCGGATGTTTAAAAAGATTAGGTGTATATATGTATCATGCATTTCATGTTAATGTCTCTTAGAAGCACTCAGATTCTACATGTTGTATCTCCTACATCTCTCTTTACAATACTGTTCTTATTTATGCTTTCCTACCTTACGTACTCAGTACTTTATTCGTACTGACGTCCTTATATTTGTGGATACTGTATGTCGTGTTGCAGGTCCTGATAGACAGGTAGACAAAGATCCCCCAGCACAATAGGCTTTCCAGTTCAGCGGTTATAGGCGAGATCCCTTCTCCGGACTTGCCGTGGTCTTGGTATGAATTTTTGTTATAGATATTATGGGTATGTCGGGGCCCTGTTCCGACTATGTTGCATTACTTATGCTCCTTTAGAGGCTCATAGATAGGTGTTGACTCATGTATAGTTTGGTATGCTTTGTTGGCTAATTTTTGTTGTATAGTCTTTCATGGCAGCATTGTAACTCGTACCTTTTATGTAGTTTCTTAGCAATCTTGTCATCCCATGTGATGTATGTTCATGATCCATATCTACCATTTATACTGAACTCGTTATCCCTTAAATATAATAAGAAGGTTAGATAAAATGTACGTTGGTGCTCGGCAAGTATGGCCTGGGTGCTAGTCATGATCCTCAAGATTGGGTTGTGACAGAATATGCCACACTCACCTCTAGAAAGAGGTTTGAGATGAGAAAATAGTTTCATTATTATGTCATGAATGGTCATTGATCACATACCTACAGTTGTTAGCCAAAATATTATGGCAATGCGATTATTACATGGCAAGAATAATAGAAGCAACATATCTTGCCTATAATAATTTTGACCATGACTATAATGGTATAATATTCTCTCTGAAAGAGATATTCACCATATGGATGTTGATGAATATGTGGTAGTACAAATTTAATTGAGAACTCTGGAAGAACCAATTATACTATTTTGGAGAAACACAATCGATTACCAATAAGATTGTGTCGTAGTACGTCTTAAAGAAACTTATTTAGTTTCTAAAGTATTTGTGAAAGTGGTTGTTTATATTGAGACTATAAATAAAGGAAAGATTTAATATCTTCTATTACTATAACTTGTAGCGGGGTAATATGTATATGAAAAATTACCCGCTTTATTCTCCATATTGTACTACATAAATAAAATAATGCCACGGTAAGTGGAAGTTTATTAATATCAAAACCCCTATCATAATAAACTTGGAGTTTACTGATAATTGCACATGTCATGGTGTTAACCTGAATTTTATGTATTTTGATAATTTATTGGCATAATTGGTTTAGCCATATCAATTTAAGTATAATGTGAAAAAATGAAAGTAAATTCACATGGGTAAATGTTAAAGAACTAGAAGGTTCTCTACGAATTCACTTATGTTGCTTGTTCTCATTAATTAATATACCAACTAAAATTGGGATTGAATCTCATGAATATTAGAAATGTCAAAGGTGAATATGGGCCCATTCACCTGCCATGTATACCACATAAGATGCATCTATGAGATGGTTACATGCACGATTATTACTAACCTGCAGCCTGTTGTTTGCGTGATAACTTGCTCCAATACATTTGGAGCATAATTTCTAGATTTCTATTCAAGATAGTTCATCTTCATAAGTTGGTTACATCACAACTGGTTTAGCAAAATGATATATTGACTGCATCCACTTAATAGGTAAACTATTGCTTATGAGAACAAAGTTATCTATATCAGTTTGATATAGGTTATATACGAAAGTATATTACATTTCTCCCCTTACAAGTGCACTTAAAGCATATAGAAAAATCGGTTTCAAATAAAATTCTTGATAAATAAGATGAGGAAATGATCAAAATGATCATAAAAGGGCAGCAAGTGATCTAGAAGATCACATGACAAAACACTTCATAAAATCTCATGAGAGGTTCAGATACCTGAAAATATGATTGAAGAGATCTCTATGTCATGTCATTATGAAAAGAAAGTGGTTGGAACCGATATAAAATGTTCGTCGTTGACATCTATGATAGCGCTAAGTATAGATAAGGATCTTAAGTTTGTCGAATACATACACAAAAATATTGGCCAAATGGAAGAGACAAAATTCGAATATAATTGGTTTCATATGAAAGACATGTAGTTTTGGACTTGCAGTTCAAACACTTGAAGTATAAAGTCAATGGTGTGTGCAACTGCCCTTATCTATCTTATATGTCTAGCATGAAAAAAAAAATTGATATGCATCTAAATTCCATTCATATGGTTTATATGATTTAACTTATATGACAATCCATGAAAATTTTAAATTTCTTAAAACATATAAAATTCTTGGTCATGAAGTACTACATCCTAAGTACAATTTGTGCACATTTAGATCTTGCTATAATTATAAGCATGATAATGTGATAGCAAGAATTTTCAAGGTGCAACATATTCATTGGAGTTAATATGTGTGATTTATTCACCAAATCTGTGACGACGTCAAACTCCAAGAAGCTAGTACACAATATTGGGATGCGAAGGCTCAACGATGTGAAATGATGCTCTCATCAGGGGGAGTTAATAGGCGTTTTGCTTTTTTTCCCTTAAAAGGGTTTTTCCTAGTGGATTTTCCTTGCAAGATTTTTAACGATGCAACCAAAAGACGTATTGTTAGTATGTGTACTCTTTTTCCTTCACTAGAATTGTTTTTCCACTAGGTTTTATTTTTGTTAAGGTTTTAACGAGGCACATTATCTGTTGAATAGACATGCAAGGGGGGAGTGCTATAAATAAGGTTTTATTTAAGGTGAATTTATATATATTAGAGAGATTTTACTTGGTGGCTAAGTCACTCTTTACATATAAATAGAGAGGTCATATTCTATTGTAATTCATCCCAAAATCAATAAAAATTCTCTATATTTTTCTCTGCAATACTTTTCTTCTTATTTTATTATTTTATAACAAAGTTAAAATTATTGTATTTTTAGGAGAATTAAAGAGATGCAAAGTTTAGGTGTTCACGCTCTCTCCACTTCCTCATCTCTCTTACATCTTTCTTCGACTTCCTCCTTATCTCCTCTCTCCTCTCTATATCTATCACTCATTCACTACTGAATTTGCAACAAACAACCATAGAACTCCTTTCTCCACCATTTCCATTGAAGATTTAAATTCAAATTAAGGAAAAGCTTTTGGCTTGGTTTAGTAGAAAATGGAAGCTGTGGAGGAGAGCATCTTGTGGAATAACCATATCATCGTGGAGTAGCTATACATTTGGGTACTCGGGAGATCAGATTCTGACTAACCATTCATGTCCTTATTTTTATATAGATAGGAATGATATTTTGTGTTGTTACGGAGACATAGCCAGTACTTATGGTGTTTTTATGGTGGTGGGTGGAGGTGTATGTGTGAAAATTGGGATAAATAAATTCTTAAGGTGACGTATATTTGTGTATGTATTTTTTCCATGTATATGTGTCACGATCCATAATACACCTAATCTTTATGGAACCTAACCCAACCCACTAGGTAAGCTAAATAACAGTCAACACGATTCTAATGAAAATAATAATGTCTCGACCCAAAATTCGGCTAGTCGTGATGATACCCAACCTAATCTGCTAGGTAAGCCAATTAATAAAATAATAGAACTTCTATACAAAATCCTAAGAATTGGTAATATAAATCACGAGTTTCTATGACTTATAATTTACAAAGCCGGTAAGAAAAATAATTACAACATATGTTTGAATATACAAAACCAAAACTCAAACCTAAAACTACCAAGAACAAGTGGTAGCCATGTTCGGACAATGAGTACATCTTCAATACCAGCTCCTGCATGTACAACAATATCAACTCCAACATCTGCATGCAAGGTGCAGAAGTGTAGTATTTGTATAACTGGCCCCATATATTTAATAAGTAACAAACCTAACCTCTGGTTGAAAGCACCTACGAGCTTAGAAGAAGGTCAATGCCCAACACCAATAGCCAATAACAGTTCATAACAGTGTAGTGAAGAAAATGAAGGTATATAACTCGGGAGATGTAATGCCCAACTCGTTCACCGAAAGTAGACATGCTTTTTGAGTATAACAGTCCTAGTCTAAATCTTACCATTAAATTTATTTAAACATGGGTTTATCAAAAGAATTGTGTTTTATTTCAAATTTACAACATTAGATAAGGTTTTTCATTTACCAATTAGCATGAGGAAAATGCACCTCAATACCTACATTTCAAATATACATGTCAAGTTATCAAGTGTCATATCACTGCCTAGCATGAGGAAACATGTCAAGTAATCAAATGGAACGTCACAATCTAGCATGAAAATGGTACATCTCTATGCATACATACATAGAAATCTATTTTCAAGTGGAAACATGTAACGACCTGACTGTTCGTTTTGAATATTTGCACTTTGCTCGGTAGTTTGAGTGCTCGAGTATCTCCGCATGATGTATTATAATTTGCGTAAATCATCGGTGTTGGTCTTCAAGTTATCCGGAATCGATTTTGAATAATGAACTTTAAAATTTAAGCTTTAAGTTGGAAGAGTTGATCAAGTTTGACCTTTTAACATTGGACTCGGAATGAAGTTTCGTTAGCTCCGTTGGGTGATTTTGGACTTAGGAACGTGTCCAGATTATAATGTGGAGGTCCGTAGTCGAATTAGTCTTTAAATGGCGAAAGTTGCATTTTTGGGAAAGATTCCGATTCCAGAAGTTGGAGTAGGTCCGTTATGCCAAATGTGATGTGTGTGCAAAATTTGAGGTAAATTGGACGTGTTTTGGTAGGTTTTGGGATTGGTTGTAGAAGTTGAAGTTTCAAAGTTAATTGATTTTGACTTGAGGTGCGATACGTCGTTTCGAGGTTGTTATGCATGAGTTGAAGCCTTGAGTAGGTTCATTTCGTCATAGAACTTGTTTGCAAAATTTGGCGACATTTGGAGTTGATTTGATACAGTTGGGACGTTTGGTTGCGCTTCTAGAAGTTGATGAAGTTTTCTTTGATCTTCATGTGTTTTGGCATCCGATTCGTGCTTTTAGAGGTTATTTTGATGATTTGATCATGCAAGAGACTTCATGTTGTGTTTATGGACGTGGGTGCATGGTTGGTTTGAACACTAGCTTCTATGGGAGGCGATTTTGTGAAGGGATTTTCATACCAAATCATTCGTAAGTACCTCTAATAAACTCTCAACTACATTTCATGATTTTTCAAAAGAATTAACTTCAAATTCATGAGAATACAGGAAAGAAAAAATTGGGAATTTTGTCATAATTTGTAAAAAGAAAACTTAGGATTTGAGAGTCGAATAGGACTCGGATTTGAAAACAAAATACGTGTTTGGACTCGTGAGGCTATAGGTAGTCAAGACCTACCCTTGGACCCGAGTTTTCGCCGGGCTGGCCCAGAGTTTGACTTTTGTTGACATTTTAAAAATTGTATATAAATCACAACTTTATTAATTGAAATTATTTTACCTTGCATTATGTGATGTATTTAAGTCGTCTATGGCTAGATTGAGTCGAGCGGAGGTGAATTTGTAAAGAAAAAGCTAAATTGAGTATTGAGTTAGCCGAATTGAGGTAAGTGTCTTGTCTAACTTCTTTGAGGGAATTTTTCCTACTATTTGACATTGTTTGCTACATGCAGGGGTGATACATATATGAGGTGACGAGCATATATGCATGTGGCAGGGTTAACCATGCTCGGGGGTAAATTATGTTTTAAATTGTGACTTGTAGAATCATGTGACCTTCTTGCTTCATGCCTTACTTGATTCCTAGATACTAAGGACGTAGTATTAGGTGTTAGAAATTAATACTTAGCTTCTTATAACTTGATCAAATTTGATGGAACTCTGAGAATACATTTATGTGTATAATTCGGTTATCACTATGCGTACTCATTAATACGTTTGTACGGCCGATATACTTGAGATACTAGATTATATACTTGTGTTGTAGATCATTTGTGAGATTTGTTGAAATACATGGATAATAAGTTTCTTTCGGGTTTGTTGAGCTATTGTTGGCTTGGAAATTTGTGATTGTGATTCATTTGAAATATTTGTTTAAACACTTTCCTTGACGTTATATATGTTTCTTGCCTAGTTGTCATTTCTATACATATGCATGGTAAATAAGAGTGTAAAGGAGGAAGGGTGATGCCGTGTCATTGTATATACATTATCATGTGAGGAGAGTGTATAGCACAATGGATGATACCGTGCCATATTATCTCAGAGTAAAAGCACGAAAGGTGATGACGTTCCATATTATTGAGAGTAAAAGAACAAAGGGTGATGTCGTGCCATATCATTTGTGAGTAAAAGCACGAATGGTGATGTTGTACCATATTATTGAGAATAAAAGCACGAAGGGTGATGCCGTTCCATATTATTTGTGAGTAAAAGCACGAATGGGGAAGTCGTGCCATGTTATGTGGGTAAAAGCACGAAGGTTGATATTGTGCCATTGCATTTATATTATTATGCTTTTGTGTTATCTCGAGTTCATGGCACGAAGGGTGTTTCCGTGCAAGTGAGGACAAGGGACATACATTATGTCGTGATATCCTTTTCTTGCAGATATCTTCATGCCTTTAGCTTGAACTATTATTGTCGTACTTATGGTTCTTACGTGACTTTTCATCATTGTTCTGTCTTTGTCCTCTATCTCAATTGTTGTTGTGTGGCTCATGCCTTCTACTTGATTATCTTTCAAATATCATGCCTACTTCCTGTTGTTATATTTGCAACCATGTCACATTTGTTTTGTTGCACCTAAGTACAGGTCTTCTATCATCTTAGTCATACATGTCTCTATTTGTTAACTTATAAAGATCATGTGTCATGTTTCTTATTTGTTATATCTATATTCATGCCTCCACTATGCTAGTTAGTAGAAGCTACATTCCTTTTCCTAATTGTTGTCATTAGCTCTTTGCTTTCCGCCTAGTTTGTTACTGATGCCCTTATGTACATTCTCATTCATTATTGTTACTTGCGTATTTTCTACTTTGTCATTTCTTTTATCGGCATTTCTGCAATTCAGTTGGTACTGTTTTACGCATATTTCATGAGGATGAGATAAATTCACGAAGGGTGTTGTCGTGTCATTGGATTTGATGTCTTGAGTATATCTCTCACACTATGAAAGTTTTGAGGTGATTATTGTGGTTCATTGGTTTTGGCCCTATGAAAAAGATTGGTCGAGATATGGGAAATTGTTGGATTGTGATCTCTTCTTGTACTCTGTTAATGCTTTGTACATTCGTTTCGTATGCTCTATTCTGTTATAATGTAGTATAGTTCTATTGTTAGTTTACATTACAGATTTTATCAGTGAGCATCTTTTACCTAAAAAGCCTCGTCATTACTTCGGCAAGGTTAGACAAAATACTTACTGGGTACATGGAGTCGGTTGTACTCAGACTATAATTTTGCACCTTGCGTGCAGACTTTTGGAGCGGAGCTACTGGTAATGTCGGGAGCTAACCCTGAAGATGTTCGTTCATTCCGGATATAGCTGCGACTTGTCCTTGGTAGCTTTAGATTTTGTATGTCTGTTTATGGTTCTTTCAAATAGATCATGTAATTATTTGTATCAGCTTTGTAAATTCTAGGTCTTAGAAGCTCATGATTTGTACTACCAGTCCTTGGATTAATTTGTAAAAGTTTAGATAATTCTTCACTATCTTTCCTATAATTTCATTGGTTTGTATTGTCAATTAGTTGGCTTACCTAGCGGGTCGAGTTAGGTTCCATCACGACTAGTGATTTTGGGTCGTGACAAAACATTAGGTACACACAATCTTATCAAATAACGCCTTACAAAACAAACCAAAGCGATAAAGCCCGAATCTTTCATCAAAAACTCAAAGTCAACCAAAATTTCAACTTGGCTGGACCCGCACCTCAGAACCCAACAAAACTTATAAATTTCGACAACTCATTCGATACGAGTTCAACCATACTAATTTCATCCAATTCCATTTCTGAATCGATGTTCAAAACCCAATTATTCTCTTTAGAAATATTTTTTGATAAAACCCTCAATTCTCCAATCAAAACATGCATTAATTCACAAATTAACTATTGTAATCATGTTAAAATGCAAAAACTAAGGTTAGATACTGCTCCTATGAAATGTCGAGAAGAACGCTGCAAAAATCACCTAAATCGGAGCTTTAGAACTCAAGATATGCTCTAAATACCAAAAGAATGCAGTCTGATTTTTTATACACAGGGATTTCTGCTTTTGCGCCCAAAAATCCGCACGTGCGGTTTTCCGACTGTCATTTCCGCTTTTGCGGATCATTTTCCGCACTTATGGAGTCGTATATGTGCACCCAAATTCTCATCTATGAAGCATCAGCACCAGTTTATTTCTCAGGCGCTAAAATGAGCATTACTCTCTCATATTGATGTCCAAATTCGATGATTATTTTTTCTATGGCTCTGTAATTACGATACGGATCTAATGTTTCAATTAAACAGAATTGGAGCTTATTTCTCAATGTAGTGCCACTTATGATTGAAGAAATGGCGTTGAAACATCAAGAACGAGCGCAACACAATCCAAACCTATAAGAAACTCACCCCAGCCCATCAGGACCCAGTTCGAACATACCAATAAGTCCCAAAATATAATACGGACCTGATGGAGGCCTTAAATCCGATTAAAGCCTAACTTCAAACTTCAAACCAATCGTCCGATTAAAGCCTAACCAATCCGGATTAAACCCAAATTTTACATACAAGTTCCAAATGTCATATCGAACCTATTCCAACACTCGGACAATAATCCAAACCTGGTAACATCAAAGTCAACTCTCGGTCAAACCCATGAACATTCCAAACCTTCAAATTGCCAACTTTTGCCAAATAGTGGTATACCTTCTGAAAACATCCAAATGCAAATCCGGGCATACGCCTAAGTCCAAAATCACCATTTGGACCTAACAGAACAATCAAAACTCCAATCTGGGTTCAAATACACAAAAGTTAAACTTGGTCAACTCTTCCAACTTAAAGCTTCCTAATTAAAAATCTTTCTTCCAAATCAATTCCGAACAACTCAAAGACCAAAACTAACGATACACACAAGTCATAATATACACCATATGAATCTACTCACTACCTCAAACCATCGAACGAAATACAAATTCTCAAAACGACCGGGCGGGTCATTACATTCTCCCCCACTTAAAGATACATTTGTCCTCGAATGTGCCAAGAGTCATTCCAATGCCATCAAATCACCATATAATCTCACCATACATATACCCATGGGTGATCCCACATCACCCCAATCCTTATAAGTTTGATAACACAACCTAAGTGACGATCCTTACTTCAACCTTAGTCCATTAACCTTAGAACCCCAACCCCATCATCAAAAATTCATTATAAGACCCGATTCTCGCATCTATACACTGTATAAACCCGAACAAGTCGAATAAAGCCATAACCATAACCCAACATGTAATCACATAACCCATATTTTCATAGCAATAAATTCCGACCATAATAGATGCTCAATAACAAACCCAGTACTGGTATCAAACAAAACCTTGTAATAAACCTTCGTACACTGCCAATGATGACAGAAACACGCAGAAACTCATAATCACTCATCATATCAGCAAGTAGTGGAGCTTTCTCGCCCGATAAAATAATTTCAAATTCTAAGATGACTAGAGACGTTATTCTTACAAACATACTTAATAAAATCTGATGGCACTCATTCCAGGTCCAATAACTTCACCTTATCCAGCACAACTTGTCCAACCAACATGCCACACCAATACCATTTATAGCCACATACCATGCAATATGTGCACCGAATATGCAACAACTCAAATGTACCCAAAAATGGAAAGAGAATCAAATTAGAGAACCATTTCACAAGCTCAACAAATACCACCACAAACGCACTACTATGTACCCACCACACAAACGAGAACCAAATAATACAAGATAAACACAAAGGATCATATCCCAACATAACTCCGCAATGACGTGCAATCCAATCCAAACACTGGTCCACATGAAATAACTCAAACCATGATGCTCATAATCAATAATGATATGCATATCAACAAAAAATACACGATGTGCATGATCATAACCATGGAGAAACGGATAGAACAATATACCACAAACAGGAAAATAATAACTAAGCCGCATCAACCATGCAACAACCCAAAAGCCATCTCATTCGAATTTCGCCATTAGGCCCAAGTACAAACGCATCTTGTGATAAAATAACCTACAAATCACAACACACTGTATCATATTAGAGTAACACATAGAACACGAACAAGCTCACTCTAACTAAATGACACATCCTTCAACAATAGTAGTGCTGAGTAAACAAATCCGGCCCGAAGTAGACTACATATCCTCAATAAGCCTGTTGTGGCCTCCAATCAATTTCGATACTCCCGAAAAATACAGATAACCTTCCCATAGATCCGTTGAAACCTTTCTATAACACATACCATTAGTTGTCTAAATCTAGTCATATCTTTAAAGTCTGCAACTAAGGAATAGTCCCCATCTTAGACTCCCAGTCTCCAAATTACGAGAATACAAAGATCACCATATCCGATCCTAACTCCATCAATCGAATGACTAACACCTCCCTTATACACAATCATCTCATGAGAAATAATTCTATCATTCTTCCGTTCCACAAAGAAAAATATGAACATCAGTAGTTGGTCAACCAGGCGAGTAACACCATGCCAATGAAGCATCTGTAAGTCAAAACACAAGGCTCTTTCTGAAATGCGCACTCTTCTCAGGTGATACCAGATAGTGTCAGCATTCTTCTAAACATCAAAAACCATCCATATTTTATGGAACTCATGAACTTCCCTTTGAAACTAAACCGGAACCTTATATATGTAAATCTCAATCCCACATATCGCACTGCATCTGTTATGCCATCATATGAAAATACGAGAATCTCATTATTGTCTCTGAATCACCTGTAGAATACATATTCCATCAGCCAGGAACCTTCCACCTGACCTTGTCCAGGAGAAGATCATGACATGCAACATGCTACTCATGCCTATAGAAAGCATCTTCCCAAGCCATGGTCGAAATCATAGAGAACTCTTCAAAATGCATTAGCACAACACCAAGCTACTAGAACTGAATCCTACTCAACCAAGTCATGCAGGTCGCCTAACCTAAGAGTATTTCCATAAAACACCGTTAAGGTCTCTCCACATCATAAGAACCAAAAGAACCGATCTTATATGTTACCGTGTTTATCCAATCTACCACCAAGTTGTCCTATTTATATGAGTTCCTTGCAAATTTCCTTCAAGTTAATACTTCTCTTTGCTAGTACACTACGATCCTTAGCACAAAGCTCACTACAAAATATCCTAGCATGAAACCACGTCATCCTAAAGCCTATAAACCATTTTATAACCTCTTAGGTACCCAAAAATACTACATCTGAGATACCCACTCTGAAGATATCTTATGTGAAAATGACATTGTTTCCTTAACCTCTCTGATACTGAAACGTAGAAGCATAGTGATACAGAAATACCACGAATCTCGACATCATCCAATGTAAATCTCAGATCATAGACATTTACAAATATGGAAATTCCTCAAATGCCACATATGAATCTTGAAACCATTAGAACCTCCTCGAGAGTCATCCACGCTATTCTAATCTGCAATGCACCACCCAAACAAGTCGAACAACAAGTGCTCTATTAGCACACAAACACCCTAAGGAAGCAAACCTACCTTAACGCAATCGAGTGACTCCTTTTTCTTAGCACATTACATTCATCAAGAATAACAAACCCAAATCATTCCAAGATTTCTGTATCCATAAAGTGTAATACATCATGCACCCAGAAACTTCCTAACTCGAGTCATTCTCGAAATCAACCTCTTCAAGTCATAACCGATCTACAAGTATGCCTGAGACCAAAACTAATGTAATACATGACCATGCAATATAATCGTTGATAGTAGCTTCCCCCACTTTTCTCAAAGCTATAGATCACAAAATCCAATAACCCACAATACCCTTACTCCATTACTTCCATAATCCCACACTTCAATCCAAAAAAATCCTACATGAACTCGTGTAGCACTAATCATAAAATACCTCAAATCTTCTTCTAAACGCACATTCATTGTTGTGATAGTCGAGCCAAAATCCTCAAGCAATCCAAACACAATTGCAACACATATAACCCACAGGTAGAAGAAGAACTCTCCACAGAAACATCACAGGGATCCACAACCTCAGAACATTCCGAAGAAGATAATCCACATGCTTAGCCTCAACTGGAACCCCTCTATTACACTATCATTTTCACAATCACTATGTGATCACTTAATCTACCCGAATCTAAACTCGCTAACAAGACATAAGACTCTACTCATACCACACCTTAAATACATGAAAGATCCCTCTACACACTCATAACTAGAGATTGTACAACACATCAAGATAGAAATCAAGTACGCAACAGTCTTTTTTACATCCCAAGCAAACTCTTCTCGTCACATCCAGCCATCTGAACACATCCGAGTCATATCATACTCATCATATAGCTATCCAACCACTCACAAAGCAATCAATTCCACTCCTAGAGACATTACCAGACATATAAATCAAAAAGCGCATGCTTACAGAGCTGAAACTACCAATCCTGAGCTGCGGTCTAAACCCGACATCAAGTCCTCCAAACTAGCCTATCACTAGAACACAAAAAATTCATCTCGCACGTCATCCATGGAATCACAAATCGTCAATGAATAACTGATATCGAGTGCTCACATAACATACGAGTGAGTGGAAGGAATCCAAAGAGATACGCTCCAAGCTAATTCAAGGCCGCACGCTAAGGAAAGATGGGAAGTTTGTCCAAGATCCCTATACCCTCTGGAACATAGGTATGGACATCAACATACCGATCTGCAAGACTCTACTAGACATTTTCTAATGAGTCGTAGAAGATGAACCAAGAGCTCTGATACTAACTTGTCACGACCCAAAAATTCGGTTAGTCGTGGTGGCACCTAACATAACCTGCTAGGTAAGCCAATTAATAAAATAACTGAACTACTCTACAAAATCCCAAGGATTGGTAATACAAATCATGAGCTTCTAAGACGTAGAATTTATAAATCTGGTATGAAACATAATTACAAGATCTATTTTAATATACAAAAACAGAACTCAAATCAACAACTACCAATAACAAGTGGTAGCCATACCTGGACAATGAGTACATCTTAAATACCAACGCTCGTTGTGTTTAGTAATATGAGCTCCAACATCTGTATGCAAGGTGCAGAAGTGTAGTATGAGTACAACCGACCTTATGTACTCAATACGTAAATAACTTAACCTCAGGTTGAAAGCGGTGACGGTCTCGGAAGAAGATCAGTGTCCAACATCAATAGCCAATAACAGTTCATAACAGTTTAGTAAAGACAGTAAATGTATATGACACAGGAGATTTAGTTCCCAACTTGTTCACAAATACATAAAAGTAGACATGCTTTTCAAGTATAGCAGTCCCAGTCTAAATCATACCACTGAATTCAATTTAACGTGATTTTATCGTAAGAACCATGTTTTTCCCAATTTACAACATCAGATAAGACTTTTCATTTTCCAGTTAGCATGAGAATAATGCATGACTACATATCAAATATACATGTCAAGTTATCAAGTGTCATATCACTGCCTAGCATGAGGAAACATGTCAAGTAATTAAATGTCACGTCAGAATCTAGCATGATAATGGTACATCCTTGTGCCTACATGACAAGAATACATTTCAACAAATCTATTTTATAGTGGACACATTAGATACACACAATCTTAGCACACTCCAGGTGCCCGGATCAAATGCCCAAATGATAACGCTGTGGATCCATCAAAATAATCACATTTAGCACTATCAGGTGCCTGGCATAACTGCTCATCATCGAGCACGTGTATATAACACTGTTTCTGCGCTCACTGATGGCATGTCAGTCTCCGGAGGGGTGGATCCTACCCAAGCTCTAATCGTAATCACATACTCCAAATAATGGGGCATGGTGCACGCGTAGCGTCAAACCAGTACAACATAGCCAATGTAGGGCCTGACATACATGTCATCTCAATATCAATATAACCGTTGCGGTGTGCAACCCGATCCATATATCCATATCAATACGACTCTGTGACCCACATCATTCTTCAATCCACTCAAGTCTTAATATGCAGACATCATCACAAAAAAACAATCTAACAATATAACACGGAATATCACAATATGCCTCATTACAGTTCAAACTCGTGTTACGTACAAGGACACTAATAACTTGTGCAACAAAAGTGCGCATAGACAAATATATAACATGCAGACGTGACTATTATGATTGTACAGTGTGCCTACGGCTAAGGAAAATAGCTCAGCATGGCAAAAATAGCCCTATCGTGTCTGAAACAATTGAGCAAGTAGTTTAGGCATGATTTCTAGCATGAATAATGTCTCACGTAGTCATATAAATGGAGAAAATACGATATCAAAGAAGCATGATAGGAAAACAAGGCAAACAATATCCTAAGAACTACCCGAATCATGAATATCTTGGTGCACAGCTCCCGTCACCTATCACGTGCCTCACCTCCAACCCATCTTAAATATGATAGTTCCAAGGGATATTTACCCTCAAATCCAAGTTTAGATATGTTATTTACCTTTAACAAGCCAAATCAAATATAGAACAAGCCAAACAATACTCTAGAAATGCGACCTCGCACGAATCAACCACCGAACGGCTCGAAACAAGCCAAAAGCAACTGAAAAACATGAAATAACGCCTTATGAAACAAACCCAAGCGATAAAGGTCGAATCTTTAATTCAAAACTCTAAGTCAAAAAATATTTCAATATGGTCCCGCACCTCAAAATCCAATAAAACTTACAAATTCTAACAACTCATTCAAATACAACTCCAACCATACTAATTTCATCAACTTCTAATTCTGAATCGATGTTTAAAACCCAATTATTCTCTTTAGAAATGTTTTTGATAAATGAATTCTAAATTAATTTATTTATAGTTAATTCATAAATGAACTACTGAAATTATATTAAAATACACAAATTGAGGTTAGACACTGACCCCCATGAAAAGACGATAAGAACGCCACAAAAATCGCCTCAATCGGAGCTCTAGAACTCAAGATATGCTCAAAATACCAAAAGAACACAGTCTAATTTTTTTATACACATGGATTTCCGCTTTTGGGCCAAAAAATCCGCACCTGCAGTTTTCAAGCTGCCATGTCCGATTTTGCAAATCGTTTTTCGCACCTGCAGGGTTACAGATGCGGACCCAACTTTGCATTTGCGAAGCACCAGCGCCAGTTTTATTCCCGACACTAAATAACATAACTCCCTCATACGATGTCCAAATTCGATGATTCCTTTTGCTATGGCTCCTTAATTACGATATGGATATAATGTTTCAATCAAGACACAATTTGGAGCTCATTTTCTTAATGTGGTACAACGTATGCTTGATGAAACAACTCTAAACATCAAAAACAAGTGCAACACAACCCAAACCTATCTGAAACTCACTTGAGCCCCCCGAGATCCTGTCCGAACTTACCAATAAGTATAAAAATATTATTTGGACCTGCTCAAGGCCTTAAATCTCACATAAAAACAAATAATCCACAAATCATCGAGCAAGATCAATCTGTTAAGTTCATAAACTTCAAACTTCAAACCATGCTTCCGATTCAAGCCTAACCAATCCGGAATGAACCCAATTTTTGCATACAAGTTCCAAATGTTATAACGAACCTATTCCAACACTCAAAACAATAATATGAACCCGATAATATCAAATTCAACTCCCAGTCATACCTATGAACTTTTGAAACCTTCAAATTGCCAACTTTCATCAAATAGTGTTGAAACCTTCTAGAACATCCAAATGCAAACTCGGGCATACGCCCAAGTCCAAAATTACCATCCGGACCTAACAAAACCATGAAAAATCCGATCCGAGGTCAAATATACAAGAGTCAAACATGGTCAACTCTTCCAACTTGACGCTTCATATTTAAGAATCATTCTTTCAAATCAATTTCGAACAACTCGAAGATAGAAAACAATGATACACGCAAGTCATAATACATCATTAAGCTACTCATGACCTCAAAACATCGAACATAATACAAATGCTCAAAAGGATCGGGTGGGTTGTTACAAATGAAAAATCAATAAGTGAAATAATTGAATTATAATAACCCAAAGATTAGTAGTACAAGTCACGAGCCACTAAGACTTAGATTTAAAAATATGGTATGAAAATAAATACAACATCTGTTCGAAATATACATAGACAGTATTTGAATCTAAAACTACCAAGGACAAGCGATAGTTATAACCAGCAAAGCAGGTTCATCTTCAATGCCAGCTCTCGCGATCTATAATAGCATCAACTCCAAGATCTGCACGCAAGGTGCGGAAGTGTAGTATGAGTAAAACCAAACCCATGTACTCAATAACTAACAAACATAACATGGGGCTAAAAGCAGTAACGAGCTCGGAAGAAGGTCAGTGTCTAACACCAATCATCAATAACAACTCCCAATATAATTAAGACAGTAAAAGTAAATAACTCAAAGATATCATGTTCAACTCATTCATAATTATGGAAAATTTGGACATGTTTTCCAAGTATAACAGTCAAAGTCCAATATTCCACCGAAATCACTAATACATGAATTTATCAAGGAAACTTGTGACCCTTCTAACTTTCAACAACAGATATGACATTTCATTTACCATCTAGCATGATGAGAATACATCTCTATGCCTACATGTCAAGTCAATAACGTCACAGTGAAACCATCATGTATATTCACACTCAAAATTCTCTACTGATTGGGTATAATCACAGTGAAACCATCAAGTATAATCACACTCGAAATCCTTCCCGCTACGTCCTTTATAATTTCGCCTAAGAATTCTCTACCGATTGTGAGTATTTTGGGTGTTGTATCTCTCTTCGAGCAAATGCCGCAGTAGACGTACTCTCTCAAACTACGCTAGCTGGAACTAATTCACCGCTCACTATGATCGCACCAAGGTTTCGTTATCTCTAATACCACCTTTAAAACCTCTATATTGATCTCTCACATACGTTAGGAGTGATGTTTTTAAACAACTACCTAAATGCGTACTCTCTCTCGAGCAATATACACACTAAATATGCACAGTCAATTGATGGTGATTCAATCAACAACAATAAACACGTAGTTGAATAAGTACAGAAATCCAACGGCTCAATTATATAAAAATGTAATAAGAATTCATCATACAAAAGGTTCCATCAAAACCCTAGATAACGAATTAGTTATTCATAATAGTATGTAAAACTACAATACTGGAATTCATAACCAATAATGAAAATAGGAAGAAGGAAATGAAGAACTTGTAGAAGAATTCTCTGCCTTGCTCCTAGTGTGTTCTTGCCTCCTTTGGTCGATAATCCTCTCTAAGAATTTCCACATCCTCCTTTAAAAAGTAAGTTTAAAGAATATTTATATGGGATAGGGTTAGCATGGGGCGAAATAATACAAGCCGACATCGAAATAGCCTTATTAGGATAACTCGTTCACTCTCTCGTGCGCACGCAAGAGTAAAAGAGCGAAGTTCTTCTCTTTTGCTTATCCTTCTAGGTCTCTCGTGCACTTCCATCCTTTTTGCCATAATCCACTATTTTTTCTAAAGTTTTTCCTCAGCTAGATAATTCACTCTCTCGTGTGCATGCGAGAGTGAACGAGCAAAGTCCTTTTGTCTTTTAGTCCCGAATCGACTTCTTTTGCTCATTTTTCATCCAACTTGCTCCTACACAGAAGAATGCACGTAATGAGAATAATTCACTAAAAAAAACTCATGTAACCTACCATAACCACACAAGTTATGAGATGAAATTACACCAAAAAAATATGCATTTTTGGCCGCTTATAACCCCGCATGGCCGTCTCCCCATGCGGCGCGCCTGTGCAAATTTTACAGAATAATTGTCCTATTTCGCATAGGAAAAGGTATTTTTGTTTGGGCACGACCCTACTTGGTATATATACTTAAAAAATGTTGTTTTTGGGACTTTTGACACATCTAATACCTAAGGAGGCCAAGGAGGAGTTGGAGAATACAAAAGCACGAGGAATTCATCATTTAATCCTCACTCAGGGCACGAGTTTGGATCATTTTATGTTTTTCTTTACATTAAACATATTCGTGATGAATTGCTCCATATATATGGAGTATTTCTCTTTATTGTTTGATGGATTTTGTGTATTAATACTTGTTTGTGGATTATAACTCTAATTTTATATATTGAATCATTTTGAATGTTTTAATTGTTGCATATATACTCACTTGTTCATGTAGTCGAGAGAGGCATAACTTGTGATATCCTTGCATTCTATTTTCTTGGTTGAATTCATTAATTCTTCTTAGTAATCGAAAGAGTCTAGTTGAATTGTTGGTTAAACCTAGTTAGGAGGATAATCGAGAAAGGTTCTCCTCAAGACCAATCCACTACGAATTTGTGCAGATCTTCACCGAGCTTAATTTAGTTCATCTAGTGAGGTTGAGACTTAATCGAGAGAGGAGTTTCTACAAAATGTTTGAACTAATAATAGAGTGAATTCGATATACTCACTTTAACATCAGAAGTGAATTAACGAGAGTTAAATCCTAGACATTTATCTTGCACCTATCCTATCAACCCCTATTTTCTCCCACTGATTACCTTCTTTGCTTGCTTCTTGTTTCGATTGTCATTAGTCAACAACCGTAGATTCTTAGTTAATTGTAGTTTATAATAACATAATTCCCAATTGTTTATCATCTTTGTTTACCTCAAAAATGGTGTTAACAATTATACTTGATTTGTGGTTCAAAAAATATGTGATTTATTTCAATGCTAGTAGATAAGCTAGAAATCATAAGCATAAGTAAGGAGAATATGATACTCAAACCAATAGAGAATTCGAGATACTCACTTGAACATCAGAAGTGAATTAACTAGAGTTAAATCCTAGACATTTATCTTGCACCTATCCTATCAACCCCTATTTTCTCCCACTGATTACCTTCTTTGCTTGCTTCTTGTTTCGATTGTCATTAGTCAACAACCGTAGATTCTTAGTTAATTGTAGTTTATAATAACATAATTCCCAATTGTTTATCATCTTTGTTTACCTCAAAAATGGTGTTAACAATTATACTTGATTTGTGGTTCAAAAAATATGTGATTTATTTCAATGCTAGTAGATAAGCTAGAAATGATAATCATAAGTAAGGAGAATATGATACTCAAACCAATGTTGTCAAAGAAAACGGGGGCCTCGAGCTCGATAGCCTAGGGGTATCGAGGTTAGTTAGTAGAAATAAAGTATGAACAATAAATGAAGAAAAATGAAGCTAAATTACTTGAGAGAGATTTATGGTAGATAGAGTGTTCATGATTGATAGAGATGATTAATCAAGCTATACGATGTATCCGAGAAGTAAGTTCACCAGCGGGGGAAACCATAACCTTAGATTTTTATTACAATTATTTATACATTAGCGTAGCTAATCTTTACTTTTAATATTTAGTAGTAGTAATTTAAATAACATCAGGTGACAGCTGAGTAGTATTTTAATAGCGTGCTTGATACGTCAATTCCCTGTGGGATCGACTCTGGGCATAATACCCCAGGATTATATTTGCAACGCCCGCTTAGTCTTCTACAAGACATAGTTGAGCGTGATCAA
>ML426717.1:0-12445 GCA_005239525.1 Nicotiana knightiana | reverse complement strand
CTTTCTATCCCTAAAGTATCTGATTTTCTGATATTTATCTAATCTAGAAGGTTCTAACTAATTGTTCTTAACTAAGATTGAATCAATTAAATGACGATTAGTTGATTAAATGCCTAAAGTTGGCTTTCATACTACTTACTATGTTTAAGTCATTAAATCAACAATTTAATTAACCTTAAAGGAGGTTAGTCAAACCAGTTCCCTTAAACTTAGGTCAATTTAACTAAACTAAACGAATCTGCCTTAGTTCATTACCCTCAAGCTACTTGTTTTAAACAGATTTTATTTTCAATTACATACTTTAAGAAGCTACCTAAGTTAATTTAATGTTAGTCTGAGTGAAACAATTATTTTTAAACTTAGTTAATTGATCCTAAACTAGTTATCCAGGACTCAGCTCAGCCAAAGTATCAAGTCTACTAGTTGAGTGTGGCTTATTGCCTAATTGCTTAATCAATTTAAGCTCAAATTGACTCCCATTTTGAATTTCAATCAGTAGTCAATTGAACTAATTGGTTTAAACAATTTCATTAGTTGTAGTTAGGCTTATCTATGAACTCTTAGTCAATTGAGTGGTTAATCCTATTAAACTGAACTTTTAAACTATTTTAGTCATCCTAGGATCTTAGTTTGATTAAAGGAAGTTAGTTAATAATTAGGTAATAAGTAACTTTATTCTAATTTAATTAATTGTAGCTAAACTTTGTTGTCCTATCAAGGGTTGATTAATTTCAGATTAATCAATTACCTTAAACTTCTTAGACTTAGATCAATTATACTGTTACTTGGTTCACATGTATACTCAATTAGTTGTGTATGATTGTCTAATTAGATTATTATTTAATTTCTTAGTCAGGGTGGATGGTATAATCCTAGATTACACTAAACTAGAGTAAACAATCAATCGAATGTGGGAAAGTGCGACAGTGAAGGCAGTCTAACAGAAACTTAAGCATGAATCAAATAAGTACAATCTTTAGTAAATCAATGGTGACTAACAGGACAATCTAAGAATGATTAGTCATGGTTGCAAAATAGTTCGGAATTGCCTAATGTGTTAAGTATTACTTCAATTGAAAACAATATAAATCAAACAGAAAAATCATATATGCAGTCAATGATGAAGCTCAATTCAGGAGGTATGATTAACAGGGAAATCCTAATTACCTAGTATGACAAGAAACAAAAGTCATGAAACATGCTTAAATTGCAACGACAAGGAGAAGATATACACAGGTGGGGGGAAAAACAACAGATCTACACAAATCTTTCACAAAAACAAACTAAACCTAGACAAGTTTATGCCAATAAACCCAAAGCAGTTAGAAAGGGAAGGCGCAGTAGCATTTAGGGACAATCAGTAGAGAAGAAAAACCTAAAATTAAACCCAGTTAAACAAGTATCTTGTGACTAACATCATTTAGGAGAATAAACAGAAAACATAAAAAAAAATCTAAACAATTAGTCCAAACAGAAGACCAAGATTGGTAGAAGAGATTTAATACTAGCCTAGGCGATTCATCTTACTAGGCGAGTGATTAAAAGAAACAAAAGGGGGAGGGGTACCAGTCAGCTAAAACCATTTTGCCGGAGTTTGGCCGGACTTCGGTGGGTTTGAAAATAGGTCAAACCCACATGAATCAATTGCTCTTGCCAAGAGCAACTGACTCATGCAGGTCCGAGCTGTTGAAGGCCCTTGAATCAGTGCGCATGGGAGACCTAGAGTTCTGGAATCTCATATCCGAGATTGGGGTTTTTGGGATGGTTTTTTGACAAAACCAAGAACAGGAGGTGGTTTAGGAGGTGATGGGGGTTGTAGGGTAGAGATTTGGGGTTGATCGGAGTTGTTATGGTGGCCGGACGGCGGTGGGGTTTCAGGGGCGGCTAGGGTTTTTAGAGAGAGGAGAGAGAGAGAGACGGACGGAGAGGGGGTTAGGATTTGGTGAAATAAGGGGGTGGGTTGTGGTTTGGACATATATATAGTTTAGGGGTGTGGAGTTCGGAACCGTTGGATCGAAATGATCCAACGACTGGGGTTTGATGGGGCGAAACGATGTCGTTTGGTTGTTACGGGGGACAGGTCGGGTTAAGGGGTTTGGGCTGGAGTGTATTGTGTATAGAGAAGGGATTTGGGCCTGGGTAGTTTTGGCCCAGGTCCGATTTTAAACCCCTTTAATTAACTAAAATCAATTAAATTAGTTAAATTCAAATCTAAATTAATCCAAGGAATGTAGTAATTAACTTAAACCTTATTTATTTACAGATTAATCAAGAATAACACGACCAATTCTATATTCCTAATTCAATCCATGTTTTATCGAATAAAAGATGATTAATTTTTGTAGTAATTAGTTATTAAAAACTACATTACGTTAAATACTCGTCATTTGTCTATTATTTAATTGATTATAACTAATAACTTCATAATGCAAAATTTTCAATGACCTTTAAAGATGAATTATGGACATGCAAACAATGCAGATAATTCACAATTGATTAGTGAAAAATCAACCAATATTCATAAAATCAATTGATTTATTGGGATTTTTATAGGACGATACGGTGAGTAAAATCACATGCTCACAGAGTTCACCCAAATTTCTTGTTAGCCAAGTTTTCCTAGACTTAGTCTATCTTTTTCAAGTAGAGACTAAGTCACTTAGGCATGAATCAATGTTTGCAACCATTAATTCTTGAGTTCAAGCAAGAACTAGGCTAAATATCATTAACCCAATCATAAACAAGCCCTAAATCAAACACCTATTAAGTACCCATACTAGGGTTGAGTCACAACCCTAGCTAGAAATGTAGCTACTCATGAAAAATGCAGAGATTAAAGAAGAAATTAAGATAGAACCCATAATAATTAATTTTGGGAAGAAAATTTAATGTTTGGAGACAAATCTAGTACAAAATGACTTAAAGCTGTAAAGAAAAATAGTTCAGGTGCTCTCTCAAACAAAACTTAAACTAAAAATGACAAAAAATACTAATTATACTAAGGTGAAAATATCTGACAAAAATTCCCCTGCGGAGGTTGTGCGGCTGCATAATTCTGAGTGCATTCCACACTCTGAGCTTGACTGGTCTACTGGGTCTTCTGCGGTCGCACTTCATCTAGTTGTGCGGGTCGCACATTTCTGAGTACGGACGCATACTTGGCTTGGGCTGGGACTGGGACTTGGACCTTCTTCTACGGATCACATATTTGTGAATGCGGGCGCACATTGGCTTCTGCGGCCGCACAATAATCGTGCGGTCCGAACAACTTCACTTCAAGGCTCTCTAAATCTCTTCTTCTACGGTCATTATATTAGTGAGTGGGGCCGTACTTTGGCTCTTGCGGCCGCACAATAATGGTGCGGTCCACATACCTTCAATTGCCCATAATTCCAACTCTTTGAACCTCTCTTCTGTGGCTGCACCAAAATTATGTGGCCTGCATACTCTGAAGTTGATTTTGACAGGCTCCTTCATTGTTTGCGGCTGCACAATATTGTGCGGTCCTCACTGTAAGCATTTTTGCCTTGTTCTGGTCCTTGTCTAATTTTAACTCCTCTTTAAAATGATTTTCACTTTTTTGGCTCGTTTCTCAATATTCCTGCAAGAAAGTTCATTTCATTACTTTTCGGGATATCTTTAAGCAATTTTGAGCTAAAACACAAGTAAAAGAGAGCAAATAAGCGGTCAAAATCCCTACTTATCAACCACTAGCAAATTTCAGGAACTTTAAAAATTTTATGGACTATAATGATGAAATCGGCAAATGATGTTAATCCTAAATTAGAAAACCTATTAAACTTGTTGAAGCAATCTCTGAATTTGAGGAGAATGAAAGAAAAATATTAAAAAAATATTCATGTAACTTTAAAAAAGAAGAGCTAGAGATATAGAGAATTTATATTTCAATTACAAGAGTCCTCGTCAAATATAAAGCTTTTTGTACGCTCTAAGTAAACATAAGTTGTTTATCGATTAATCGACTACATCTTGAAAAAATAATTAAGGATTTAAAAAAAATTCTTTTTTCTAGAAAAAATTGAAGGGCCCGCCCGCCCCAACCCACGACCCTCTTAGGGCTGAGTTGGGTGTCACGCCCCGAACCTGGGCCTTGACATAACACGGCACTGGATGCCTGACTACATGCGACCGAGCGAACCAACTGGCTAGCTGAATCAACACGTGATATCACGTCATACTAAATGCGGAAGATAAACTAACACATGCTGATATACTGAAAGTCTGGATGATTAAAATCAAAGTGCGGAAATAATAATACAATTTTGAAACATATTTATAGCCAACATAGCTTAATTTGAAAAGCCTACGACTCTGTCTAACTGTTACTCTAGTCTTTGAAGCCTCTAATGAAGTACTGAAAAACACTGACTGTCTAAGAATACTGAAGACTGTAAGGTAATGATAGTTCCCAAAACAAACTGGGGATCACCAAATAGCTGGTACGAGAATCCTAGCGCTCTGAATCATCAACCTGTAAATCATTACCTGCATCGTGAGATGCAGGACCCGGGCGAAAGGGACGTCAGTACATTTGAATTGCACTGGTATGTAAAGCAACTGAAAGAAAGAATTATAAATACTGAAACTGAAACTAAGCTGATAACTGAAATGATAACTGATAAATGAAATGATAACTAATATCTGATAACTGATAACTGAATTGATTGCTGATAACTGAACTGATAACTGATAACTGATAAATGAACTGTACAAAGGAAGTAAGGATATGAATACTCCCTCTTATGAATGATGCACAACCTGTTTATCTGAATATAAAACGGTGGCCTCATGCCCAATATATATATATATGTGCACAAACTGCTGCCTCGGGCCCAAGTATACATATACATAACTGCGGCCTCAGGCCCAAAGATGCATAAAACATTAACTGTGGTCTCAGGCCCAAAGATGCATAAAGCATATAAACTGCGGCCTTAGGCCCAAATACAGGTGTTCAACATTCAGGAATTTAAAATCAGGAACTGAGAATCATACTGCAATACATGATACTGAAATGCTGAATCGCACTGAGTTACATAATACTGGAATACTGAATAGGACTAGACTGAGACATGTATTCTTGAACTGATTATGAACACTGAAACTTCAACTGTTTATGAAATGCTGAGTAAGCTATACTGAGACTTAGGGACATCAAACCCAAGTCTATGTTGAATACGAACTGAGCTCACAACGTTAAGAATTAAAGTCATGAACGAGTTATGAAGCTAGATAATATAAGTTCTAAAACTACTCAGGGAATTAGGCTAAACTATATTTCTGAGGCAATTAGTAACGTGGTAAAAGAAACATAGTGTAGGGAGAATCATTAACATTCCCAAACATAGAGAGTTAGCCTCACATACCTTAACTTCCTGCTCTTGAACGTAATACAACGTTTTCCAATCCTTTCAACTTTAATCTATATCAATACAAGTCAAAGGGATTTCATATTAGTAATAATACTCATGTTTTGGTCCCTTAGGCATTTTATCAAACACTTGGTGGCATAAAACTTCATAGCCCTTAGTAATGGTATTTCTACACCCAATAACCCATCCTCTTACTCCTAGATAAATTCTAATGTCTTAAATGGCTATAATCAATATTATTCTTTATCACCCATAAGGTAAACAACACTCTTAACCCAAAAATCAACAATCAACAACCCAAACCTATAACCTTTCATCTTTTCTATCAAACCTATCAATACATAACTCATGAACTAGAGTCTATAATCATTATCCAATGTTGGAATCAATTAGAGGGTGAAAACATTACCTTTTTGAAGTTCAATCCCCTTGAATTCGAGTTCTAGGGTTCCTTCTCTCAACAATGATGTCCCAATCGAATATCGGTTGATTTGGAGGGTTTACCCATGTTAATAAGATATTGGGAAATTGAAATAAACTTAGAATCACCATTAGAACTTACCTTGGGTGGTGAAGAGACCCTTAAGGAGTTAGGTTTTTGATAGCTTTCCTTTCTAGAGCAAGTTTTTATGTTTTGGGGCTGTGAGGGGACGAAATAGGGTAAAAAAATGACTTCCCAGGTCGGCCACCGCGCCCCAGAAGGCCTGACCGCGGTCCCGATCGGGGCAAACAGCTGGAGCACTGTCTCACGAAGCGGACGCGGTGGAATGCGGCCGAACGCGGTGGATAGGCACTGTTCTGTCATTCGTGCATAACGTTTTGCACAGAGTTCCGTTTGGGCTACAAAATATACCGTTGGAAAGCTATTTCAAATCCCTACAAGTTTTATGCTTTGCGTTTTCTAAAGTTCCTTACACATATTCACCAAAACCTGCTGGAAGACGGACCTTCTGCAAACTTAGTCGATTTTGTCGAATCTTATGCACCTCACTTTCCATCTTGATTTTGAAACAACTATTTTCACCCATACTCATCCCGATAGGAGTTCATATGTCGAAGATATAACCTTAATACTCATTTAACACATTCATATCTAAGCCAAATTTACGGGGTGTTACATTGGGCTGGCCATTTTAAGGCTCATTCATATGACGGGCCAGCCCGTCCTAGCGCACCAAATTTATAAGCCCACGAGGCTGGGGCTAGACTGGGCGGGACTGGCCCGTTTTGACATCTCTAGTCTAAGTCAAAATAGTGACCAATCGAAGGCCGTTATGACAAGTAAGTTAAGAAAAAACGATAATACATTTGAAATATTAGCAAAACGATCTTATACAAAAAATATAAAGATCATGTTTTTTGTGAGAAGTTGAAGGAGAATAGTAACCTTGATAATCTCTTCAAGTCTTTGGTGTAAGAAATCATGATAGCCACTTAGGCCAAGTTCAAGCCTTCTTAAGAATTCATTATTCAAATTTAAAGCAACGTCATTACTTCCAGCCGTAATTAGAACTAGAGCATCCTTAATTATGTCCAAAACCTCTTTTTCTCCTACAACCCCTTTTAGTTTTTCAATATATATTTCTTGAAGTTCTCCACTTGTGTGAAAATTGGAATTCCCTGAGTTTTAACATTTGAAAATATTGAGTTTAGGTGACACCATAATATATAAGTTCAGTTTGGTCTTTACCTGCAGAAGCAAAACTGACACCCGTTCTGAGCTCGCTGACCGGTAACTTAGGGTCAACAAAAGGAGGAATAGTGTCCTTGATTCCTAATGAAAAAGCTAAGAAATCTGAAATGAGTTTTCCCAGTTGGGACTTGATTAGGAAAAGATTGTCCATAGGGTGGGTGATTGACTTGAAATAGAGTTAGAATAAAGTTGTTATTGCCAGAATCTAGCAATGAATCTCCAAAGGCAAAAATAGCAGAAAATTTTGGTATGTGGGCAGTGCAAGTGCTTGAGAAAACCATAACTTACATTTTTTGGTAATTACTTTGATTCAATATATTAATTAATGCAGTAATTGATCAATTGAGATAAGTTATGGTCCTGGGATTTAATTTCATTTGACATTAATTACAGATATGACCTTTTACTCGCCCTTTGATCACATGATCAATTTTTAGTTCTTGAGTCTGAATGTATTATATCTAAACCTTGCGATCAGTTTAATTTATGTTACGACTAGGGGAGTATATGGACCGAGTTGGTTCAGTTTTTATCAAAACCAAATCAAATCAACTATATTGGTTTGGTTTTTTCGGATTTTTTGAATTTTTCGAGTTTTTTGTTACACGAATATTATTTCAATCTTACTTTGTTAAATTTTTTATAAGTAAATATATGTTTAGTAAAAATTAAAAAAAATTGACAAACATATGATCCATTAATATATTATTATGGTAGAATTTTCTTAGTAACATATGATAGTTATTTTTTTGGTTGTCTGACAATAATTTTTCGTTGATGTACATTTTCAATGTTAACTGAATTTAATAGTTAAACATAAAATCAATATGGTACCTATATAATGATATGTTCCATTTAATTTTAAATTATCGAAATACTACTTCAAATTCGAAAAAGATAATAAGAATTTAATAGATCTTGACATATGAATATGGAAGAACAAAGAGATTGACACATTTCGTAACACTTGATAAGGAAGTGATTATACAATACATTATTTAAAGTTAATGAAACTATAGCACTTCATATTTAACTAAATATTACATCCCATTAGAGAAAAACAAATAGATATTTTTTAAAGAAAATTGTATGAAAAGTCTTAAAAGTATATATATAAAAATTATAAATGTATATGTCGGTTTGGTTGAGGTTTCTATCCTGACAAGGTAGGGGTAAGGTCTGTGTATACACTACCCTCCCCAGGCCCCACTGTGACTATGTATATTTTTTTTTTTTTGATAATAAGGATATATTATATATATAAAAACTAGCCGTCGTTAGTACATACAGTTGAAAGAGCGCCACACATTGGTGGTCTATCAGGAGAGATGTTCTGATTTCCTAATGACTTAAGCCTATTACATGTCGTAATGTCTAGTGAATTATTGTAATAACAAACTCCACTAGCTTCCTTTGATAGTTGTAGGTTCACAAAATGAGGTGGGTTTGCATGGAGCTTTGGATTGGTACTATTGAGCTGCTTGTATTCCTTCCTGCTTGCATCCTTTTGCCAGTAGATGCGCCGCTTGGTTTCCTTCACGAAAATTATGCCGCAAAAATAGGTATTTCTGCCGGTGCATCAATGATCTGCATGCATACACAATATTAGATAAAATACTGTGATCCTAGTTAATTGCTAGAATTGCTTCTGTGGAATCTGTTTCCACTTCCAATGGGAATAGATTGTATGATGTTACTATTTGAAGGCCTACACGAATTGCTAATACCATGTATGTTGTTGTTGTTGTTGTTGTTGGTTTATTTTAGGTTTTTTTACGCAATACTAAATCAAATCAAACCAAACCTAATCGAGTTTTTTAATCGGTTTGGTGCGATTTTTCGATTCGGTTTGTACCTCCCTAATTACGACTATCCCAAAAATGTGAAGCAAAAAAGAAAATCTCTAATATTCAATGAACATTGAACTTGCATAATCATGCCAATTTTTAAATGAAGAAATAATATGCAATATCCAACCTACTATTGATACTACTCGTGTGCACGCGTTGAAGATCATTGTATAACCAAGATTTTATAATAAACAATATAGTTGTACTCGTGTGTATGAGATGCAGATCAGTATAATAACAAATACTGATCTTTGACCAAAATAATCAACTGGAACAAGATCGAAAAATATCCTTCCTCCGAATCAATGGCGATTCCTTCACGCTACCAAATAATACAAGTTTAACTAATTGGCAAATACAAATAATTATGATCTCTCTCGTTTATCTTTTCACCATCGCCTTATAGTGCTTTTTGCCAGTTTTCACTAAAAAGACTCTCGTTTTAATTTTTCTGATTATCATCGCTCTACAATGCCCGTGAGGATTTTCACCAATAAGACTCTCATTTGGTTGCATCAGATCCAATAACTGTATCCTCCCATTTTGAACCTCTGTGCTGATTTATCGGAAGGACTTGAACGGGATTTGGGGTAAAAATAATTTGGATTGAATTACAACCTTGGAACCTTTCAAGCGAAACATTGCGTCACTTTTGGGAGAATTTGAATTTTTTTTTGGTGTGACTGATCCTGAGAGAGAGGATGCCTAGGTATCCTTTCGGTCCAAGTGGAACATAATTTTTTTTTTTTTTTTTTTTTTTTTTTTTTTTTTTAAGCAAATCCACTAGGCAGAAGCCTAGGGCTAGTTTTATTAATACTAAAAAACGAAAAAGAACCACATAGGAAGAGTACAAATAAGGGGGACAATAACACCAGTAATGTTGCCTCTATGCCTTGGCTATATAATCACTCATATGCGCCTCACAATGCCCTTATGGCAGCCTCATGTAGAGGAATGATGGTGTAGATGCCGACAAAGTCTCACAAGGGCATATAATCTCATAGCCATTTGGATATCTTTCCAAAGGCATAGGGCTAGAGCAACACAAACTGGGTTAAACCTTACCTTACTAATCCTATTGAGGCAAATAAAAAGCCTCACCTACTAGCATGCATGTAAAAAAGAAAAAACTAGCTAGTACTAAATATTCTATGATCATCACAGAGTTTATAATATACTCTGTGATGATATTACATAAAACTATGCTAATGTGATGGTAAAATATAAAGTTGTAGAAATAACAGTGTTGCTCTTTTTTCCCTAATCTTGTGAAATTTTCAATTTGTAGAATCTTTTCTTCTTCATCAACCCTCTTCAAAATGTCTTCAAAATTCATGCTTTCTTTTTTGAACGATTAGACATTGTAGATGTAGTTGGGGCAACCTGTTTTTGTTTGGCAACTCTCATTGGAAGTCGCCTTATGTTTGCATCTTCAGTCACCTTGCCGTCCCAACTTTTTTCTCTTGTGTGTGTCTTCTTCTTTTTGCCTCTATGCATAGGTGATAAATTACCTTTTCTTGCTGCCTCTGCCCGGTATTGATTTAAAATATCATCTTTCTCACCCTCTTCATATGTATCTCTGCCCACAATCACCGGATTTGGCATGTCTTGAACAAGATCTTGAGTCATCAAAGCATTTCCATCTTCTTTATTAACCAACACTGCCTTGTTTTGTTGTTGTGCTATGCTTTGCACTTTGTTCCTGTTCTTATTCACACGACCAGTGCTAAAAGCAGTAGTGTTTAAAGAGTTTACTGTTTTTGAACTTACCATTGCATCCAAGAGCTGTCTCTCCTCTAATGAAATAACTGGAATAGTTGTCACAATTTGTTGCTGCCCAGAATTTGATGTTGTTGTTGCTTTTCGACCATAAGTAGGAATAACAACTGAAGTGATTGGATTAAGTGGTTTCTGCTGCACAATAGACGTAGGTGTTACTGCATTTTGACTTGTAGTATAACCTGGAGCAATCTGCTTAGTAGGCTTTGCTGCATTTTGAATTAATCTTCCAACTACTGCATTTTGATGCTGTTGTCCAGTGACTGACAATGATGATGCTAAGTTCTTTTGCTGCTGTTCAACATCTAAAGGTGATATCAACGCAACTGGAGAATTTGCAATTTGCTGCTGCTGTTCAAGACCTGACAGTGTTGCGACATATTGATCCTCCACAAGGGTACTGCCTTTTTAATTTTTGTTCCTATATGTTGCTGTCCAGATTTAGGCACAAAAGCTGGAGCTTTTGCATTAAGTTTGTTGCTGGAACTTATTAACGTGGAGCTGCCAATTTTTGGCATTGATGGTGAGCCAACTGAAAGCACACCTTCATCTTCGCTATATTGATCATCATCCTCGGACGAATTTCCAGCATACTCATCGCCCCAGTCTTCATCATCATCCTCGCGTTGGTCTGCCCATTGATAGCCATCCCCCTCACATTTGCCTTTATACCTTCATTTTTGTTTCCAGATGACATCATCAATTGTCCTGCATCGCCGCCATATTCACCAAAAGATTCCAAAGATTGTGATGGCACTTCAAACACGGAAGTGTTCAGTGTTACCA
The DNA here is from genome assembly GCA_005239525.1 of Nicotiana knightiana. NCBI lineage: Eukaryota > Viridiplantae > Streptophyta > Magnoliopsida > Solanales > Solanaceae > Nicotiana > Nicotiana knightiana. Next base: position 944 of record ML426717.1, on the reverse strand, counting down.
ATGGTTGTTTAACCATACTAGTATGTAACATCATCGCGTTCTGGGCATCTTTGATGATTTGTTCCACGTAAGGACTGGAAAATTGCAAGGTCGGAGTATTGGAGCTAAGTGCTTGATTGCATGTTATTTCCCCCACAACTAGAACAATGTCCAATGGAACACCAGAATTCTGCTATTTTTTTGTACTGCCTATAAACCTCTCTTGCATATTTTTTGAATTTACACTTACCTCCTTTTGCTGCAGATCCTTCTCACCATGTTCATGTGCGCAGACCAAGGCATCAAACGAGTTAGAACACTAAAAAGTCTCTGTTGTTGCCTCCAGATTTTTATTACCTGAAGATACCTTCTTGCTAGGTGATCGATGCACCACTGACCAACCCTTAGCAAGTGATTGTTGCCCATGTTGAGGTCCTGCTTCTAACATATCAGCATCCTTCTTGTTAGCAGATGTTCCGCCAATTTCACTAGCATCTCGCTTGCCAAGCATTCCAGTACTACCATCTCCTTTGTCAAGTTCCTGTCCGTTCCTGTTAGCAACAGTAGGATTAGAAGTTACTTTAGTAACCTGTTGTTCCTTGGCTTGTCCTTGGTCATTAGGAGTTTGCCCAAAACATTCAAAACTTGATTCAATATTAAAAGCAACATCCAAACTAGCCAGTTGTTCCAATGATTCAACATTGGTATCAACTTGTGCACCTCCTACTGTTGATTTTTCCTCTAGTTCAACAGATGCAACAACTCGATCACCAGTTACTTTCAATGCAACATTAGCGTCCAAATTTGCACCATCTAGATTTCCTATGTGTTTAACCAAAGTTGCAGCATGTTCCTTTGAAGCCTTAACAATTGCAACATCAACCTTCAAATTTGACCCTACATTATTGTTGGACTTTAAGCATTGGGCTTAAAGACTTTAAGCATTGGGCTTAAAAGTCTAAGAG
>ML426716.1:159857-185979 GCA_005239525.1 Nicotiana knightiana | reverse complement strand
TATATATATATATATCGTACCTCAGTTGTGCTTGAGTTTTGTAGCCTATGGCTTTATCAGTCTCCCCATGGTGGTATTATGCACTTAGCATGCTCGTGATCGATATTCAGTAATTCATAATAGTGAGCAAATCAGCTCTGTATATATATCTTCATATGTAAATTTTATGTGTGGATCGGGTGGCACGTCGCCACGGGTATGTTATTCGGATCGGGTTGCACGCCGCAACAGTGTGATGATGAGAATGGTTAATATGTATTTATTTTTAATTATTTCCTATTTTCTCGTAAGAATTCATATTAGTTGCGTGAGCTGAGTAGTTTCGTCCTTAGTCGTTTCTTATTATCATGTTCGAGTTATAGCCTATTGGCGCGATGTGGTATCATGAGAGGCTGTTGGTCATGTTGGGGTGGTTTGTGGTCTGAGCAGTTCGTACTAGGTGAGACGAGATTATCGGATCAGGGATCTATGTGAAGTGTATATTAAAGAACAAATACCATCATTCAGGTTCATAATGAAAGTGACGATTCTAGTCAAGATGAGGCATTCAAGGATTAGTTAACTCTGCAATCGAGTGTGAATTTCTGCGCATTCCCTCCGTTGTGGTTGTATCGCCAGATTATAGTAGGATGTCTGTATAACTGTTATGAGGTGCATCAGGACCATCAGATTCATGGACCTTGGCTATTAAGGTTCAAGGAGCGTCGTTGTGGTCCGACGATGAGTTATGCGGTGCATGGTGCCGATTCAGCAAGGGGTATGCAGTTATGATCTGGTATATCGTGTGCTAGTTGATGCAGTGCTTATATATATTGAAACTAGGCCTAGCTAGAGAAATTTCAGGTGTTTGAATGAATTCTGAGCTTATTATATGGATAAAGAAGAAATCTCCAGATTTGATCAAGCCATTGTGCTCGACTGGGTTGTGGTAGCACAGGCAGGTGCTCGAGATGTTAAACAGTGATTTCAGGTAACTCCATAGCAGCTCTTAGCACGTTCGAGGAAGAATGTCGGTTGAAGTGGGGGAGAATATAACGACCCGACCGGTCGTTTTGAGTTCTAGCGCGTCGTTCAGCGGGTTGAAGTCGCGAACAGCTAAGTTTCAGGTATTATGACCCGTGGGCGTGGTCAGAATTGAATTCCAGGAAGTTTAGAATTGATTTGGAAAGAAAATTCTCATTTCAGAAGCCTTAAGTTGGAGAAATCAACTAAGATTGGAATTTTGAATAAACGATCTCCGAATCAGAATTTGAAGGTTCCAGCAGGTTCGTATGATGATTTCGGACTTGGGTGTATGTTCGGATCGGGTTTTGGATAACCCGGGAGCGTTTCGGCGTATATTATGGAAGTTAGCATTTTAGAAGGATTTCATGAATTTGGGGTTGAAGTGCACGTTAGTGAGGTTGATGTCCGTTTGAGATTCTGAGGCTGGGAATAGCTCTGTATGGTGATTCTGGAATTGGGAGCGCGATCGGAAGTGAATTTGGATGACCGTAGGTCATTTTGGAGTCATTTGGCTAATGATAGAAATTTGAAGGTTTTTGGGAAATCCGACCGGAAGTGGAAGTTTTGATATCGAGGTTGGAATGTGATTCCGGAAGTTGGAGCAGGTCCGTAATGTTGAATATGACTTGTGTGCAAAATTTGAGGTCAATCGGGTGTGATTTGATAGGTTTCAGCGTCGGATGTAGAAGTTTGAAATTCTAAGTTCTTAAAGAATTCGATTTGAGTGCGATTCGTGATTTCGGCGTTGTTTGAGGTGATTTGAGGGCTCGAGCAAGTCCGTGTCATGTTTTGGGGCAGGTTGGTGTAATTGGACGGGGTCCCGAGGGCCTCGGGTGGATTCCGGGTGGTTAGCGGATCAAAGTTGAAGTTGGAAAAAGGGCTGAAGCTGCTGTCATCTGGTGCAACCGCACCTGCGAGGCTTTGACCGCAGGTGCGGCATGGGCGCCGCAGGTGCGAGTGTGGGCTTGGCTTGGCTGGGGACCGCAGGTGCGATGGATATTCCGCATCTGCGAAGCCGCAGGTGCGAACAGTGGGGCGCAAGTGCGATTTGGGCTGAAGTTGAGGAAAACCGCAGGTGCGGGAGATTTGGTCGCACCTACGGGATCGCAGGTGCGGAGGAAGGACCGCAGGTGCGAAAAGATGCCTGGGAAGAATGTTTTAAAATCGGGTTTGTGCTATTTCTCTCTCATGAGGGCTCGGGTGTGTTTCGGATAGGCGTCGGGTGTGTTTTAAAATCGGGTTTGAAATGACAAAGACTTAAAGTTATTAAAAAGACTTTTGGAAGAAGTTGTTCCTTCCGTTGATTTATTATTATTTGATTAAATCACCATGTTGATTAATTGTTATTATGACGAAGATATAAAGTATTAAATGTGAACGAAATTGAAGGATGTTTAAATCTTGTTTTATAAACTGCCTATGATAAAATCATGCTTAGTGTCACTCGTAAATATTCCAAAATTGACCTTTAGTAAGTGTCTAAATTGACCTCTCGTCACTACCTCTCTGAGATTAGGCGGCTGACTTACTGAGTACACGTTGTTTTTGTACCCATACTACACTTGCTGTGCATTTTATTGCACAGGTACTTTCATAGCAATGTGGAGGATTCGGAGGATTCGGAGACTTTGGCGAGCTGCATCATCCGGAGGCGATCCGCAGCTGGCAGAGTCTCTTTCAGACTGTATTTATTCATATTTTTAAATTTTCTTGTCCATTTGTATTTCGGACAGGCTTTGTAATGATTATATAAATTCTTAAAAATTGCTCATGTACTTGTGACACCGGGTTCTGGGATATGTATTGGGATAATTGTTTAAGTGAAATCTTTAGATCACTGTTTTAAATAACAGAATTTTATTGGCTGTCGTATTTTTAAATTTACGAAAATTTATTCATTTGATTATGAAATGCAAGGAAAGGTAACGGTTTCGAAAAATATTAAAACATGAATGTATTTCAACTAATTAAGGATTTGGCTTGCCTGACAGTGGTGTCCGGCGCCATCACGACCTATGAATTTTGGGTCGTGATACATTATGTAATCAATGTATAATAATTGTATAATATGGTGTATAATTAGTGTGTATACATTGAACACTAATGATACATTTATTATACACGTATTATACAAAACTGGACGTGAAAGACTACGGTGGCTATGGTGAGTGTTGAAGATATTATATATAATGTGTATATATTATGTATGCATATTTATATATGAAAGGAATATCTACACTAATGCATTATACTTTTTATACAAGTTCAATATTCATATAATTTTGTATATAAAGTGTAAAATCGTATATACATTGTTCAATAATGTATAAAAAGTATATATACACTTTATACTAGTGTATAATATGTATAGCATGTGTAAAATCTATACATCGCCTTCTTCCTCTTCTTCTTATACATTGAGTATTTTTGCTTATAAAATATTATATTTTTCTAGATTGGATCACTAATTTTTTTTTTATTTATAAAGGATAAAAAGGGAATTGTAATTTGCGCTAATAGGAAGAAGTTTGTTAGTTATGGAGAAGACGGTTGGGTTTAATGGAATTTTTGGACTGAAAAGGTAGATTTTGACGGGGTTTCACTAGGTTTGAAGGATTTTTTTGGGTAATTTGAATTTTTTTGATTACTAATATTAAATGTAAAAGAAGGTTAGGTGACTACCAAAGGTTGGGCTAGCAGGTATTATGGTTGCATTGAGGAGCCATAATCTCTCGCTAGTTTTCTGGGTTTCACTTGCTAGCCCTTATAGTTGGTTTTGGGTTATGAATTATATGCCTTATTTTATGGCTACCAGTTGTCATTAGTTTTTACCGAGTGGTTACAAATAATTTTTGCTCTATAATTTAGGTATATCAGCCATGTAAAATAATAGATAAACAGTGAATGGACGGACTATTTCTGTGAAGATCCAAATTCAAAATGGAATATTTACATTCCTATGCCATATAGGAAACTATATTACCCTTAATACTTAAGGTTTGATATAATTACATTTAGTATACCTAATTATCAATTATATATCAATTAGTAGTTTTTAAGGGTATTAATTACACTCCTAATTTAATGGTACCGTATATTCCTTCTAATCCCTCTCCCCCCACATTTCTCTCTCCAATTCTCACACCTTCACCCATGTTTCCCTCCCACACCCACGATTTCTGTATCAAAATCCCATTATTTCTTCCATAGCCAAGGCATTGTCGGCACCTCTGCAATCTTGTCCCAATGTTTTTGTGCCCGGGGAAGATGAGCACAAGCTTGGTCGATTTGATGGTTATGATTTTGGGTTCCTTCACATTAAGGTTTATCTCCCAGAGTTTGATTCTCAATATGTTTTGAGCTCGAACAGATCTTTTATCTTTTTCTTTTGATCCTTCAATTGTTGGCAAAAGTCAATTTTCTTGTAATAGTTCATGGGAGGATTTTGCATAGGAAGATCTATCCCTTCATCATGTTTTTTTTGGATTCCATATTTAGCATAGCAGTTTCATAAGGAGTAACAAGAGCATATAGGAGAATCACATAATTGTAGCATAATTGAGATTTTCGACATAATTGCGTTTTTTGCAGAAGATTTGTAGAAGTTGTAGTCGTTTTTGATTTGTGAAAACAGAAAACAAAGCATCTACAATCAGAATACAAATAATCTACAATTTATCTACAAAATATTTACAAACTGGGTACATTGAATTTTAATATCCCAATTCCCATTCAATTGTAGCATAATCGAGATTTTCGACATAATTGCGTTTTTTTGCAGAAGATTTGTAGAAGTTTTAATCGTTTTTTATTTGTGAAAACAGAAAATAAAGCATCTACAGTGAGAATACAAATAATCTATAATTTATCTACAACACATCTACAAACTTGGTACATTAAATTTTAATATTCCCAATTCCCATTCAATTATAGCATAATTGGGATTTTCGACATAATTGTATTTTTTGCAGAAGGTTTGTAGAAGTTTTAGTCATTTTTTATTTGTGAAAACAGAAAATAAAGCATCTACAATCAGAATACAAATAATCTACAAAATATCTACAAACTGGGTACATTGAATTTTAATATCTCAATTCCCATTCAATTGTAGCATAATTAGGATTTTTGACATAATTGCGTTTTTTACAGAAGATTTGTAGAAGTTTTAGTCGTTTTTTATTTGTGAAAACAGAAAAAGAAAAATACAAATAATCTACAATTTATCTACAAAATATATACAAACTGGGTACATATTTGGACTCGACATGCTTCCCCTAAAATGTATGTTTCACATTTTAGATACATATTTTTGTCCAAAATATTACTAAATCATTCACCTTTTTCTTACTAACACGCATCTGCAATATTGTTACGTTAGACGTAAGTGTTGACAGCCTACAACAGTTTGTATATTTTTAATTCTTTCAGTTGAGTTCCAAGTAATTAAATATTTTAAAAAGATGAGATCGAATCCATTAAAACCAGACAATTAATTAAGGAATTTCCAATATTAGCGCGCCTAAATAAGGAAGCCTACAGCTACACCTTATTTAATGAAATATCTGAAAGAATCTTTAATTCCTCAATATTAGCGCGCCTAAATAAGGAAGCCTACAACTACAATGATTCCTTATTTAATGAATTGTCTATTTTTTATAAAAATACTATTAGTATGACGGGTAATATGCAAACTATGAACATATTTGGTAATATAGTTTTTATATGGTATAAGAACGAAAATTTTCCATTGAAAATTAGAAGGCTAGGCCCATTCCTAGAAGAGCTAATTGTGGGTCCATATCATAATCTTCTTCTGCGGCCCATGTTTTGAATTTAATAAGGTTCCAATTTAATACTCCAAGCAAAAGTGGGGGAAGAGGGAGAAAAAAAATAGCCTGATTTACTTACTCATAATTGAAAAATAGCCATAGGTTTAAATAATCGAGATTTAATTATTTTTTCATGTAAAAATAAAATCTAAGCCAAAATATCCTTAAAAATTCGAAAAAATTCCAGCATAATATACTGAGTTCGAATTTCTTACATATGAGATTCCAGCATAATACGCTGGAATTTCATAATGTGCTAGAGTTCCAACATAATATGCTGGAAGTTTATACGCATGAGCTCCATAATTCAGCAATATTTTGCTAGAACTTTCCGCTTGTTGGATTTCCAACATAGTGAAAGTTTATACGTTGGAGCTCTATAATTTAGCATATTTTGCTTGAACTTTTTGTATTTCGGTAAAATAGTGGCTAGTTTTCAATTGCTTTGCTAACATTGGCTATTATTAAATTATCGGCAAAATACATAGTTTGAATGTGATGACCCAAAAGGTCATCCCGTATATTTTTAGCTAATTCTGTGTTCCGAGGTCGTGAAAACCTTCTTCTATCTCACCTCGATTTGCGTGTGCATCCTGAACGTGTAGCCGGAAAGTCTTTATGTGGAAAATTGATTAAAATGATAATTTTGTATTGGAAATTTGAATAAAGTTGACTTCAGTCAACGTTTTTGGTAAACAGACCCGGACTCATGATTGGACGGTCCCAGAGGGTTCGTAGAAAAATATGGGACTTGGGCGTATGCTCGGAATCGAATTCCGAGGTCCCAAGTCCGAGAAATGAATTTTTAAAGAAAAATTATTTTCTGAAAAATATAAGGATTTTTTAAAATAAAATTTGAGGTGAAACCTGTGGTATCGGGCCCGTATCGTGGTTTCGGAGCCCGGAACAGGTTCAACATGTTTTATATGTGTTATCTGTGAAATTTGGAAATAAACAGACTTCGTTTGGCGTGATTCGGATCAAAAATGGGAAAAAATTAAAGTTTAAAGAAGTTTTAAGAATTTCATTGATTTTGGGGTTTAATTCGTTGATTTTGATGTTATTTTGGTGGTAAAATTACTCGAATAAGTCCGTTGGATGGTGTAGAGGTTGTGTGCATATATGGTTTTGAGCCATGAGGGCTCGGGTGTGTTTCGGATAGGCGTCGGGTGTGTTTCGGATAGGCGTCGGGGTGTTGAAACTTAGAAAAAAATCTGGTTTTTGCTGTTGTTATGTCTGTTGTCCCTCCCTTCTATGCGATCGCATAGCCTTAGACGCGATCGCATAGTGTAAATTTGAAATGCCCAATTTTTCTTCTACGGGTTCGCAGGAATCCATCCGCGATCGCGGAAGCCAGCCTACTCCTTATACGCGATTGCATAAGCTATTCCGCGATCGCGTAAAGGATTTTTGACCTGTGATATTTTTCCTCTACACGATCGCAAACAATTTCACGCGATCGCGATGCTTTAAAAACCTGGGCAGCTTATAAGTTTCTAAAATCGGGGGTTTCACCATTTTAAACATATTTTAACTTCTAGAACTCGGTTTTGGGCGATTCCTTGAGGGATTTTCACACAAATCAAATGGGTAAGTGTTATTCCACTATAATTAAATATATTTCATGAATTAATTCTTGTTTTTATCATTAAATTGTGTTTTGGGTTGAGGGAATTGTGGGTTTTGAAAGAAAACCTCAAAAATGAAAATTCATGATTTGAATGATCAAATGGTATCGGGATTGGATAAATTTAGTATGGGTGAACTCATATCGAAATGGGTAATTGGAATTTATAAAATTTATCGGGTTCCGAGGTGCGGGCCCGGGGGTTGACTTTTGGGTCGATTTTTATAAATTTGCAAAGATTGAAACTTTATTATTCGAAATCGTTCCTTATACGTTTTATATGTATTTTGAAGTTGTTTTAGTTGATTTTGGGCCGCCCGGGGATCTTCCCGTCCGAGAAGTCTATTTTTGAGTACCGGGTTGTCGTCTTTGAGGTAAGTATCTTGCCTAACCTTGTGTGGGGGAACTACCCCTTAGGATTGAGTCTTCTATGTTGATTGTAGTCCGCGTACGCGAGGTGACGAGTGCGTACTAGGACTTATTTGGAAATAGATTGCTCTTTAGGGATTTTTAGATCCTTATGTTCCCCGTATATGCATTTCACTTGTTATATCTGAATTCGTGATTCCTAGTTTCATCTCTTCCTGCTCAGATTAGAAGTACGTGTCTAGCATTCCTTGTTTCTTATTTGATCTTATTTGACTTAAATGAAGACTTTGTTTTTCCTACCGTTATATTATATCTTTCTTCATACACTGCCTATGTGACTAAAACTAGTGTAATCTCGCCCTATAAATGTCTAACAAGTAATTGGAATATCTATACATTGGTCAAGCATGCTCATGAGTCGTACGTTGTGATTTAAATGATTTTCCTCTTAAGTACTACTTAGGTTTAATTGATGACCGCCCATGTTGATGGTATTCTTTGATGCTGCCTATTTACTGAGCATTTGTTCAAACTAAGTTTATTCGGTGAAGCTAATTGTCTAAGTGAGATTGGTTATAGCTGATTCCCTTGTCGGGATGATTTGGTTTCTTGGTTGCAAACTTGAATGTATAGAATCGTTGCTATATTTGCCTTGTCTTCCCCTCGTTATGTTGTTCTCTCTTTGTTCTTGGCATTCCTCTCCGTGGCTACTTCTTATGAGTGAGTTTTTATCACTTTTGTGATTTAAGTCTTTGTATTGATTTGCTCATCGCACTTTGTATTCGGCCTTGTTTGCCTTTGCGCCGGTTGTAGCAATATATGTTTTTTTGTCGCATTCTGGTTGTTTTTCTCAGTGGTTGCATTGCATATTTAAATTGGGATTACGGACAGAGATCCGGGAGCTTTCCCCATGTACTGCATTACATATTTAAATTGGGACTACGGACAGAGATCCGGGAGCTTTCCCCCTATACTGCATCGCATATTTTAATTGGGACTACGGACAGAGATCCGAGTTTCCCCTGTACTGCATCGCATATTTAAATTGGGACTACGGACAGAGATCCGGGAGCTTTCCCCTTATACTGCATCGCATATTTAAATTGGGACTACGGACAGAGATCCGGGAGCTTCCCCCTGTACTGCATTGCATGACAAATTCTGAGTTCCGGTAGTTGTATCATTGAGGAGATTTGGATCGAGAGATATAAATATATATATTGAAAAGTATAGCTGAAAAGCAATTATATCGAGGAAAAGTTATGTCTAAAGGACTTCTATTTCGAAAGTATACTTGAAAAGCATTTGTCTTGCAGAATAATGATATTTGAAAGAGAAATACTTGGGAAAGTATATTTTGAACATCACGTATTTTGATGATGTTTGAAAGAGCAGTACTCGGGAAAATAAATTTGAACATCACGTATTGGCTAAGGCCTGACGTAAATAAATTGATGCAATGCTGAGTTGCTAGTGCTTTTATTGGGTTGTGATTCTCGTCGTTTTGGATTGCATTCTTTCCATTCTCTTTGCGTATTTTTTCTATGTTGTCCGTTGATCGTAACTATTGAATTTTCTTTCGTACTATTCAATTTTATCGTTAATTATATTGAAAAATCTTTAGATAGATATTATGTTTCGGTTATTTATACGTTTATGCCTTTTTACTTATTAGACCGGTGGTGTCTTGACTAGTCCTCGTCACTACTTCACTGAGGTTAGTCTTGATACTTACTGGGCACCGTTGTAGTGTGCTCATACTACACTTCTGCACATTTTTGTGTGCGGGTCCAGGTTATCGTTGTTAGCAGTTGCGCAGATCATTGCTGAGGAGACTCAAGGTAATCTGCTACTGCGTTCGCAGGCTTCGGAGTCACCTTCCTGTTTTATTCTATTCAACTGTACTTACTTATTCCTAGACAGTTGTATTTAGATTTGATAGAAGGATTTCTTAGAGCTTATGACTTGTATTTATCGGGTTTTGGGAAATTATAAATTCTGTCAAGATGCCTATATCGAGATTGTTATAATTCATTTATTATTATTGTTGTTTAGTAGAAATGTTAGGCTTACCTAGTCCCTAAGACTAGGTGTCATCACGATACCTAACGGAGAAAAATTTGGATCTGACATTGACCCCGGAACTTAAGACCAAATTCTCATTACATACTTTCTGATCACGGACAACCTTTTACACATCTAACCTATTTACACGGTGTATAATATACACTTTCTTGTTGACGTGGCCAATGCATGTTTTACCAATACAATAAGACGCGTGAACAGTAAAAAATTATTTTCTTTGTTAATTGTTTATTTTTTCATTTTCCTAAACTAATTCACTGCCTATGCTTCGCCAAATCCAACACCCACCTTCGACCGTCCTTTATCCGCAATTTTTCCACCATCCTAACCAACACCCACATGCCAAGAACCATCATACCTTCACCATTGAAGCCCGTCTCTTTTCTCTTCTTTTTTACTTCTAAAAACCCAATTGTTGGTAGCAGTCATGGAAGCCCTTATCTTCTCTATACAAAATAGAGTAGTTTGAGTTAAACCCAAAAATTAATGACATCTTCAATGGTGCACTATTTTTTACACTAAATCTAAATTTGATGTAAAATTTGTTGTTTTTTTGTTCCAATGGAACACTAAATTTTGCACCATTTTAGTGTGTGAATAGTGTCACACCATTCATCAACACCAAATTAGATTTATTATTATTTTATTCATATTTTTATTTTTTTGAACTTTTAATTTATCATATATTGTGTATATAATTAATTTTTATATTAAGATCTTATAATTTTAATTCTATATCCTATTTTTTATATATATTAATTTTATTATTATTATATTTGTATAAAAAGAATCATGTCGAAAAGATGTTGAATGTGCATTCGGAGTTTTGCAATCTCGTTTTGCAATTGTTGCAGGTTCGTCACGTTTTTGGAGAAAAGAAGTGCTACGTTATATAATGACCACATGTATTATACTGCACAACATGATAATTGAGGACGAGCGTGATCTTAATGCACCAATTCAAGATGCACGTGAATGTCCAGCTCCTACGGTAGAAATGGCAGTAGATGAAGATCACCGATTTGAACAATTTTTAGCTCGACACAAAAAAATTAAGGATAAAAATACGCATTTCGCACTCCGTAATGCATTAATCGAGCATTTATAGGAGAATAGAAGCGAAAGTTGAATATTTATGTGGTACTTAAGTTAAATTTGACTATGATGTAATTTTTAATTATCTTTTATCAATGATTTCACTTTTAGTTGATTTATCCTTAAATGAATATATAAGTGGTGAATGTGAATTATATGTAATGAATATGGAAAAAAAAAGAAGATAGAATTTGTTTGAAGGAAATAAAAAATAAAATTTAAATAGAAGATAATAATATAATATAAAACAGAGATAAAAATATATAAAAAAATATTCTTTTTTGACGTAAAAAATAGTGTAATGGTTGAAGTAAATTTAGTGTTACACCATTTTGGTATAAAATTTGGTGTTAGGGTTGGAGATGGTCTAAGTTCTTCAAGACATGCCATTTATGGATTCGATCTTTGAGTTTAAACAAATATTACGCAGTCTGATGTTCTTGAGTTATAATAAAGTCTTGTAATTTCTTTATCTGAAAGTGTTTTGGTGGCTCTAGTTCTCCGTTAAAAAAATTTACTCCTACGATCGAATTTTAAGTTTTTAGAAGTATAGATGACATACTTCAATGCTGTGAATTTGTTTTCTATTTCTAAGGGTTTTCCTCTCTAAAATAGACTGTATTTGTTGAATTCATGTTACTGGCCATTGCTCGTGTTTCTAAAGTAAACAATGGGGAGGGATTAAACCCTTAGAGGAGAAAGCTGATGGGAAGGGGGCTTGGAGAAGAGGGTAGACGGTGGTGGAGGAGGAAGCTGATGGGGGAGGGGAGGCTTGTGGGAGATTTTGGAGGGGAAGGTGATATAATATTTTGTTGGAAAAAGTTTAATCAATTAAGGTGTTATAAAACAATAAAATAAGAAGAAAAGTAATATAGAGTAAAGTACGGAGAGAGAATTCTTATTGATTTTGGGATGAATTACAATGGAATAGGACCCCCTTTATTTATAGGAAAAGAGTGATTAAGGCACCAAGTAAAATCTCTAAGATATCTCTAAAATATAGACATTCATCATAAATAAAATACTATTTATAGCACTCCCCCTTGAATGTCTATTTACCAGATAATGTGCCTCGTTAAAACCTTAGCTAAAATAAAACCCAGTGGGAAAAAATTCTAGAAAAGGAAAAAGAGTACACATATCTAATAATACGCTTTTTGGTTGCCTCATTAAAAACCTTTCAAGGAAAAGCCAGTGGGACAAAACCTTGTAAGGGAAAAAGAGTACAACGCGTATTAACTCCCTCTGATGGGAGCATCAATTCACATCCTTGAGCCTTCGCATCCCAATCTTGCGCACTAGCTTCTTGAAGGTTCACATTAGTAGAGATTTGGTGAACAAATCAATCATATTATCACTTGAATGAATATGTTGCACCTTGAAATATTCATTCTTGTATATAATGTCTTCATATGATGTCGTGGAATAGTCTTTTCAATATCACCATAGAGGGAAAAATCCTCGCTATCACATTATCATTCTTATAGTTATAGCAAGATACATATGTGCACAAATTGCACGTAGGATGTGGTACTTCAAGACCAAGAATTATATATGCTTTAAGCAATTTAAATCTTTCAGGGATTGTCATATAAGACATATAAATAGACTTTAGATGCATATCAAGTTTTATGTCATGCTAGACATATAAGATAGATAAAAGTGATTGCACTCGTCATTGACTTTATACTTTCAAGTGTACATGTCTTTCATATAAAACCAATTCTATTCGAATTTTGTCTCTTCCATTTGGCCAGTATTTTTGTGTCTGTAGTCGACAGACTTGAGGTCCTCATCTATACTCAGCGCTATCATAAATGTCGACGACGGACATTTTATATAGGTTCCAATATTTTTTTCATAAAGACGTAACATAGAGATCTCTTTATTCATATTTTCAGGTACCTGAACCTCTCTTAAGATTTTATGAAGTATTAGGTCATATGATCTTCTAGATCACTCGCCACTTATTATGATCATTTGATCATCTCGTTTATCAAGAATTTTACTTGAGATCAATTTGTCTATACGCTTTAAGCTTACCATAGACTTTGTCCTTCTAGAACTTACTCTAATATGAGCATTTATAGTGAGAATATAGTTACTTTCTTTGGGTCAACAAATGCATCTGACATGCTTTGCAATATATTACAAATGAATTATCTTTTTATGAACTTCAGGTTCATATTATCTTATTCGAGGATTTAGATGTAGAAATGATAATTCATTTCACGTAACTTTTTTTCAATTGTTTATCTTGTCTCCCCCTCATTTTAGAAAAACTAACTTGCGTCCTCAACTTTGGAAGTCCATCTTTGTGTGTTATGGTGTATATCAAAATATACACCGCACTTTAATAATAATAATAATATGGAATTATTTGGTTCCTGACTGTGAACCACTTGTGAGGGGAGAATATAATATACTTTCGTATATAATGTATATCAAACTGATATAAATAATTTTGTTCTCATAAGTAATAGTTTAGCTATTAAGTGGAAACACTTAATAAATTATTTTGCTAAACCAACTGTGATGTAAACCAATTTATCAAGATGAACTGTCTTGAATAGAAAATCTGAAAATTATGCTCGAAATTAAATCATTAAGCAAGTTACCTCGCAAACACCAGGTTGCGGGTTAATAATAATCGCACATGTAACCATCTCATAGATGCATCTTATGTGGTATACATGGCAGGTGAATGAGCCCATATTCACCTTTGATATTTCCAGCATTCATGAGATTCAATCCCAAATTTAGTTGGTACATTAATTAATGAGAACAAGCAACATAAGAGAATTCATACAGAACTTTCTAGTTCACTAATATTTACTCATGTGAATTCTCTTTTATTTTTGCACATTATACTCAAATTAACATGGCTAAACCAATTATGCCAACTGGATAAATTATCAATATTGATAAAGTTCAGGTTTACACCATGACGTGTGCAATTGTCAATAAACTCCAAGTTTATTATGATATGGGTTTTTATATCAATAAGCATCTACTTCATTGTGGTATTCTTTTATTAGTGTAGTACAAACTGGAGAATAAAGCGGGTAGCTTTTAACATACATATTACCCCGCTACAAGTTGTAGTAATAGAAAATATTAAATATTTTCTTTATTTATAGTCTCAATATAACCAACCGCTTTCACGAATACTTTAGAAACTCAATAAGTTTCTTTGAGACTTACTACAACACAATAAATTGACATGATAGTCAATTGTATTCCTCCAAATAGTAATAATTGACTCTTCCAGAGCTCTCAATTAATTTTGTACTACCACATATTCATCAACATCTATATAGTGAATAAACTTTTAAGGAGAAAGTTATACCATTATTGCCATGGTCAAAATTATATGCAGGATCTATTTCTTGCATTACCGTTTTCTTTTAATAATCACATTGCCAAATTTGGCATAATCACAATAGATACGTGATCAACGACCATTCATGTCATAATAATGACATTATTTTCTTATATTATCTCAAACCTTTTCTAGAGATTAATGTGGTATATCCACTAGCACATTCATATTCTTCCAAAAATGATATGTATTCATAAATCAGATGTTATCACATTCACATCATGAATGGACCATAATCATTTATATGTGCTTTACAAATCTCATGTCAAATCGATGACAAATATTACTTTCACAGAGTGAAGGATTATTTTGAGAATTTTTCTTATTCTCATTATTATAATGATGATGATGATGATTATAATTCCGTCTATTGCCACATTCACATCCATTGATACCTTCATGATAATAATTTTATCTTCTTTAAGACTTATCACTTTCTCTTGAGAATGAAGCAAAATCAATGGGACGGGTTTTCACTTCTTTTCCCATAATCATACGTGAATTTAATCATGACAAGGCATAGAAATTTTACCACTTAAGATGGTTATAATTTCTTGCAAACTCAATTAGAGTTATAATCAAAGTTTATTGTCTTTGCTTGTATTTAAAATTAAATTATCGAATTTGAAGAATTAAAAAGAAAAAAATAAAGTAAAATACTTACCTTAAATCCAGAACTTAACCATGATGGAAGTTCATGGAACAATTGACAATCATTATGCTCAATCCCAAAGCTTCTACTCAACTGATTAGAGTCTCGCGCTGATAACGTTTTATAAAATAATAAAATAAGAAGAAAAGTAATGCAGAGAAAACTAGGGAGAGAGAATTCTTATTGATTTTGGGATGAGTTACAATGGAATGGGGCCCCTCTATTTATAGGAAAAGAGTGATTTAGCCACCAAGTAAAATCCCTAAGATCTCTCTAAAATATAAACATTCACCATAAATAAAATACTATTTATAATTTATTTTTGAATATATATTTATTTACAGTTGAGTTATGACATGTGTCACATTTTGATTGGCAGGTGCAGCATCATGCCACGGAGCGGGTACTTCGCCGGTTTGGCCGTCCGCAGCTTGTACCGACACCGCCCACATGGCGGCCCACACATTACCATCGGGATAATCATTCCAGGGTGGACGACACATATGTGGCATGGCTAGAGGCACAGGTCGATATTTGGCTTTCCCCCCTCCCCACCGCGCCAGACGGATACTTTTCATGATTATATGCGTTGGTACCGTGACGTTACCCTACTTTTCACCGGGAATCCCATTCATCGAGTTGGCCGTCGGTACGTTCCATACGTCGGGCGGCACAAGGCACTGGTATGTTATTTGGTATTCTTACTTATATAACAGTAGCCTAGCATTCTGTAATTTATACTTTACACGTTGTGCAGGCTATTGGCCTTCATCTATTCTACCAGTTGGGATTGCAGATGCAACAACATGCCCGCAAGGGAGTTGCCACTTTGCACGATTATGGCCAGCAGGTAGGGGTGTTCATAAAAATCCGAAAAATCGAACCAAACCGACCAAAAAAATCGATACATTTTACGTTTGGTTTGGTTTTGTTTTTGAATTTTAAAAATCGATCAAATTTAGTTTGGTTTTGGTTTTAATCGAAAAATAACCGAAAAAAATAAATCAAATCGACTATAAAAGTGATTATTTAAATTTATTATTACACCTATATAAATGTATATTTTTTATATAAAGTTTTTAAAATTTTATGGTATATATTAGTCATTTATATTTTTAGTCTAGTTCTTTGCTATTTAATAATCTAATTCTTTGCCTTTACATTCTAGTTTGATTAGTAATTTTCTTTCGCTAAGTATAAAAAAATTTATTTCATGCTAAAAATAAATCTATTTTTAATTGAGTACTTAAATTATTCATCACTATTTTATTCAATTATCATCAATATATCTTGGTAAATGATAGATTTTTCAAAGAGCAATTGATGTGATAGTGTTATGTTGAAAATGTAGTCACCGGAATATGCGTTTGGTAGTGTATGTTCCATATTTATGGGAAAAAATCGACAAAAACCGAATCGATAAAAAACCGACTTAATTGGTTTGGATTGGTTCCAATATTTGAAAAACTGACTTACTTGGTTTGGATTCTTTTTTGGGAAAAACTGACCCAAACCGAACCATGAACACCCCTACCAGCAGGTTGCAGAGCTAGCTTCCCGGACACTGCGGCGAGCCTGAGAGGATCAGCACTTGGGACACGACCCTGCTTATATGGCGCTAGAGCAGTACCAGCGAGGTAGGGGTGTCCCACGAGGTAGGGGTGCCCCATGAGGCAGGGCTTCCCCACGGGGTCGTGGGGGCGACGAGGAGGTAGTCCCCAGCAAGGGGGCGTTGAGGCACCTGTTGATGATGTTGATGATGTTGATGTTGATCTGTCGAGTGACCTCCATGAGACGGACGAGTATCACATCAGTATGTCATCATACATCCTTAGGCTGCAGCTCACTCTAAGGACTTCGCAGGTGATCCTGTCAGGTCTATTGTTGATCACGGACACGAGCATTGCCAGAGAGGATTGGGATGCGTACTTTCCAGGCCCATCGACCGCTGCTGAGGATCGGTAGACCCGAGATTTGGATAGTGAGCGCCGGCTGAATTCTGGCTCACCATCGAGGGGTGTTGGGGATCTTTCACAGGAGCAGGTATGTTTGTATTAGTATTAAATTTTAATTTGTTTTTTTTCTCATTGATTTGCCTTAAATAACTTTATTAATTTTCTTATTAAGGCTTCATTCTCGCCCGTCATGGATGCCACTTTGAGCCATGCTGACCTGGCTGCGATGGATTATTACATTCAGGAGCTCGACGAGACCATGGTAAGACAATTTAAATTTTTGTGACTTAACACGTACATTTCTAATATATATTTTCATATACTGAGCTGACTTATTCTTCTATAGGTTACTACTGGATCGATGACCCCTTCTGTCGATCCTTCCAATACTATTAGTGATCATGCTGCAGTGAATCTTGCTATAAAGAGGTGACGTGATGAGGATGATCCTGATAGCGTAGCCGGGCAGAATGGGATGCGCCTCAGGTCAGCGGCTACATTGAAGCACACAGGTTGTGGGACACATTGATTTTTTTTTTGTATTTTATGTAAATATTATTTTATGTAAATAATAGCAACAATTTTTATTATTACATTATATGCGCATTATGTATTTATTTCTCTGGTTCTTCGTTATTTTAGTACTACAACACAAACACAAACATAACAACTTAACATAATTTAAATTCAGTACAACTAATGAAAATGCATGACATGGAAAGCATAAAGATAAAACACTACACTCAACACATACATGTATTTGTTTAGTCACTATCGCTCGTTATTCTTTGCTTCAACCACTCAAATTTCTTCAACAACTTATTTTTTTCTTCTTCCACCTCTTTTAGTTTCTCCTCCAACGCCGCAATTTCTCGTTTATACATAATCTCATCAGGTTCGTATCTTTTGTTCAAATCATGATAATACTGCAAAGTTTGTTTGTAGCATTCCTTCTTACAGGGTTCATCAAGTCATATCTCAAAATTGCAATAATTTTTGTTGTTGCCTCTAAACCTGTTCACACACATCCAGTATATGTGCCTAACATGACCATCCTCCCAACAGCCATTTACCATACATTGTTTGCCATAATAGCACATTGGTACATAAATGCGTTCAGACATTTGTTAAAGCGAAAAAAAACTCCTGCTTTTATGGAAAATTTTGCTATTTGTTATGGTTAAGCGCAGAAAATAACTAGAATGCGCTAGTTATTTATATGCAAGACAACACACATAACGTAGTATTTAACCGCACTATACTCACACATAATGTAGTATTTAACTGTGCTATGTTTCGCGTGTTCAAGATTCTTTCGGATACAATACAGCTTTTTTGCAGGCGGGCAGCTTTTCAGGTCGACAAGACAACACACATAACGTAGTATTTAACTGCGTTATGCTTCGTGTGTTAAAGATTCTTTCGGATACAGTACAACGTTTTTGCAGGGCGACAACTTTTCAGGTCGACAAGACAACAAACATAACGTAGTATTTAACCGCGCTATATATAGTTCACATATTTATCAAACATCTTCCTCCTTTGACAGTGTAGTTTTCTAATAATTTTAGAGTGAAATTTGAAATTCAACGTAATAAGTTTGGTTTTTTATTCCAATACTATTTTTGATTACATGAACGGGAGGGAGAAATTCATTAATTTACTCAACTGAAAAATGTTTAATATCAATAAGATTTAACAACAATGGAAACATAATTTTATTTGATACATCTTGCAACATAAACAAGTACATACACTTATTACAACCACATTACTAAAATAAAAACTATGTGTATCCTTGATAGTTGGCACGTTAGTAGAACTTCCACCAAGAGCTGGACTACCACCGCCACCCAAACTAGTTGAAGGACATTTTCGACGGTCGTGTCCTGTTTGCGAGCATATACCATATTTGCGCGCATAAACGGTATAACTAACATCCATTTGGTTCCGTATACGCATTTTTTTTGCACCTGTCGCTGACGCAAAAACTCCTTGTTACAAATCATTTTAAATGGTTCTGGCGGTCATTAATGCTCAACACCCACTGGTTGCAACTGCCCACTATAGGTGTTTAAGTATGCAGCAACACTATATTGTTTATCAACGTAGTTGGTTGGCCCTAAACCAACATGTTGAAAGCACCTGATGGCATGTGAGCACGGTATGTGGTAGATGGACCATTTTCCACAAGAGCATAACCTTCTAGAATCATTTATGGTGTGTATATTATTCTCCCGGTTTTGATGAATAGCGGTGCGAGCTTCAAAAATATTGCTGTCATGATCATACTGTAAAAATAAATGTCAATGTGCTCGCCGTCTGTATTTCTCAAATCAATTCATCGACAATAGCATAACTTCAACATCATTTTCCATCAATGACGTTGTAGCTGCATCCCTTTCACCAAACCTCTCCGCCATCTTCTTGAATGACATCCGCACCATGGGAGTGACAGGCAATCCTCGTGCCGACTTCAATAACCCGTTGAAAGACTCTGACACATTTGTAGTCAGAATTCCCCATCTTCTACCACCATCTGCATGCAAAGTCCACTTTTCAGGCTTATGTCGCAGTAACCAACGATAGGATGCCTCCTCTTCCTGCCTGATAGATTCCATGTGCCTCCAAAATTTATGCTCTTGGTGGTCTATTGCAGCCATCCACATTAAATCATGCAGATCCTTGTTGGGATATGCCTTCTGGAAATTGGATTTCAAGTGCCTCACACAGTAACGGTGGTAGGAATACGGTTCTTTCCATGCAAGCAAATTATCTACAGAACTTAAGATACCACCATGATGATAAGATATTAGACAAATACCTGACCGATGTTTGACAACGTGCTCTTTCAAGTTGTTCAAAAATAACGTCCACGTCTCTTGGCTTTCATTGGCACAAATAGAAAAATCTAGAGGAAATATTTGTCCATTAGCATCTACGGCAACAACGATCAACAACTTAATATCATACTTTCCATAGACATGAGTGTCGTCTATGGATATTACCGGTCGGCAATGCAGAAAACCATCAATTGCTGGTTTAAATATTTAGAACACGTATTTGAATATATATTCTGGTATTCTCGGACTCCGCTCAAGCTTCCATTCAACAATATTCCCGGGGTTAAAGTGTTTCAGTGTGGCCATATACCTAGGTAGAGCTGCAAATGACTTATCCTAGTTACCATAAATAATTTCAAATGCATGTTTGCGCCCGAGAAATGTCTTTCTTTTGGTAATGGTATGGTCATATTCCTGGTGGACTGATGTAATGCACTCTTTGATTTTGTACCTTATGGACGCTTCAAGGTGCGGAATCAGGACAAGAGAAATCAAGTCAACATCCAAGTTGTAATGATTCCCATTGAATGTGTCCATTTCACAAGTGTGGGTGGCAATGTATTTATCCACTTGCCACAAACCTGTTTTCTTCTTGCTCGCACGGAGCATCCAATGACAACCTGTAAATCATCTACGGCAAACAACCTTGTATACATCCAGACTTGACTCACATATTGTCATTTCACGACACTCTTTTACGCTGTATATTTTCGCCGCCCTACTTATGCGCGCTTTATCAGGAAAAGGCATGCCCTTTTCCAACACCGTTGGTCTAGACTATTACCACATTGCTGTATGAATTTCATCAAAATCCCTTGTGAGACCATCCACATCCGGCATACTTGGCAAATGATCAAGGTAGGAAATTTGCCTTGAATGAAACGACACTTGGGACTCCTACACTCTTGATCTATCGGGGGTGGAGCATACTCTTTCGTTAAATCAGGTCCATCATTCTCTTCCTCCTCATCACCACCCTCATCAGGGAAGGGTGTGTCATCTCCTGACTCATCGGCATTGTTGTCATAATCATTCCAGATCCCGATTTATATATGTCGCCTTCGGGCAATTGAGTCAGGACAAGTGGTTTAACTTGGTCGTTTTCACTGCACAAACAATAAAATAATAAGCTACTCAAATTAATAAATACTTTACATATAGTTGTATCACTTCACTTACAAGTCGTAATGTGTTGACATTCCATGATGGACATTATCCTGTTGGTGATGACTCCCGGATGGACCACCATGATCCACTCACCAGAACTATGCATATTCTAGCTGGGCGTGGATTCATAACTTGTAAAATTCATATCTGGACGGTACCCCTGTGGAATATATGAGTGTTAATACAAATTCAATACAACAAAAATATGCATCATAACACAAAGGAAAATTGAAGTTTACCACTCTTGTTGTGGGTTATGTAACGTAGGAGAGAAATTATTTCCTCGCTCCTCATTCGCCCGTGGTGATAAGTTTAAATCAGGCCAAACTCTTTCAGCCGGAACCTGTCCGGCAAAAACTTCTCCAGAATAACCACCCGATGACTGAGGGTTATCCCTACTATGTGCAACTTCATTATTGCGAACGTCTTCAACCTTGATGTGCATTTCCAACATTTTTATCACAAGAAATTTACGGTATTAATCCGGAGTCCTCAAAAAATCTCTCAAAGTTTCATCATCTTCGATGTTAAACTCAGCGTAACAAGCAATCCCTTGCGGAGTGAAAGAATACGGATATCTTTCGTTACTTTAAGGTTCACCAAACGTTTCCTCACACTCATTTTTTTGACATAACAACGATACCAATGTATCGTATCCATTGTAAGTGGCAATTTAACATGAAACTACGGAGATAAACTATATCTCACAGAGTTATTCGCCACCACAACCTCATCCCCCAATATAATAAAACCCTTACTTTTCGCTCTTCAGACATTATGACAAAATGCTTGAGAATTTAACAAGAAGAAAACTTTAACAGTAGTTAGGAATATTTTTGAATGGATTTTTGTAAAATCCTTAACACCTTTAAATAAGGCAATGCCCAACTCGGGGGATTGAATTTTTTGAGGTATAACACCCTTTAAAAGGGCGCTATACTCATTTGAATTATTGTTATGTCAGTTAAACGCAGAAGAGTTATTGGTGGCCCACGAAACAGGTATATCGTCCTTTATAAATGCGCTATATCTGCCAGTCTTGTCAGCTTTCAGGTATAACGCGCTTTACAAATGCGCTTTATGTATAACGCCCTTTTAACCTTTAAAAGAGCGTTATATATAAAAATGTTACTCTTTTTTTACACTTATTTCGATCTCACTTGTCCCAAAGAACCACACTTTGGTTCTGGACTCAACAAAAAACTGGTGAAAGAAAAAATAGTGTCTTAGACACATTTTGAAAAGGTTGTCCGTGCTCAGAAGGCGTGTCATAGGAATTTGGTCCGGAGTTTCGGAGGTAAACTATGTATTTTACCTATAATTATCAATCTGAAAACTGATTAATCCGTGCTATTTTAATTAAAAGTGAAGTTTTTATGGGCCCATTTATCGATGTTACATACAAATAAAGTGGAGTAATATGTATTTTACCTTGAACTTAATAAACAATATAATAAGTAATGACAAAGACAAGGGACCCATGCTACGGAATGTAGAATTGCGAAAAAAACGATCAGGATATGGGCATCAGAGATGAGAAACAGAAGTTCCCCATACAAACCCAAGCCCAAAGATCAAGACCTAATGACTGACAGCTTCCAAGTGAGAAAATGCCCAAAAAATTTATTCTGGACACTTGCACTTTAATTTTGGATCAGTGGGACCCATATCCCATGTGTGGCCATCTATTATAGCAGACTGATTCAAGCCAGTTCAGTCATAAAGACACGTTTTCTTACCCTTTTACTATTGACAGATTGATCCAAACTGGACAAGGATCTCATCTGCCCAATTGTCAAGGAAGTAAGTGGAATCTATGACCACGAATTTGTTTACGTGGACATTTTACACCCAAAAATAAGTTGTTATGCCTTTCTCTAGTTTTATGTGATACTAATTTTTTTTCTTAATTATTTCATCTGAAACAAAGTAATTTGGTACGTAAAGTATTCTGTGCTGTATCCCAAAAGTCGGAGGCGGATTTAAAATTTAAGTTTTATGAGTTTAATTTATAAAATTTTTAGCATTGAACCCATTGTATTTTTAAAGTTACAGATTCATATTGTTATATATTATAATATTAATAAATTTTTATACATAAATTTATGCTCCGTACTAAAAGTACTGGATTCAGTTGAATTCGATACCAATGCCGTGCATTCGCTTCTGCCAAAAGTGTAACGTAGATAATCTACTGTAATGCAAACCGCATGACAAAGTTTAGAAAGAATGATTATTTCTTTGTAATTGCACATAATGAATAATGTTTGACGGGCAAGAGAGTTACTCCTCTCTAGGAAATAGAGGTAAAAACTTACCCATCGGGTATTTATACAAAACAAATAAATACATAATATGTGTTTGGACATAAGTGTTTCTAACTTGTCCATGGTTAATTAATTATATATTTTTATCTCATTAAATTATTCAATCATAATTAATTATATAATTTAATGTATAAACACGGTGCAAGTAATTTTTACTGAAAACGGAACACCCTTTTATATCATTTTGTCAAATAAAAACAAGCTCATTGGACCCCATAAATAGACTGATGAAGTGAAAGTATTTACGTATTGCTATTGAGTTGTATGAAAGCTTTAGGTGATGGAATCTCCCTTCTTCCCATTGTCCTTCAAGAATCTTGATTACTTTTCGGGTATTATCATATGTAATCTGTGATAGAAATTATTTATATTTAATAATTGAAAAAGTGTATAGAATTTATATAATTTTTGTATATAACATACAAAACTTATATATATATCATTTTGAGAACAGCTATACAGTGTCTTTCCCCTACTTTTTCCTTCCTTCACCTGTGACGTTCATTTTAACTACTGTTGGGATAAAGAAGTCACAAGCAGTGACGAATCTAGGATTTAAACTTTATAAGTTTAATTTTTAAAAATTTTTCAAACTAAACCCATTGTATCTTTAAATTTAGGGATTTAAAAGTATCATTTGTGACAATTCTAGTAAATTTTTTGCACATAAATTATATTTCGCGTAAAAAATAATGGGTTAAAGATAAATAACTCCGCAACTCTACATCTGACACTGAGTCTGGGTCATGAAGCCGAAAGAGAAGTAGTACGAATTTCTAATTCATTATTTGTCCTTTTCAAGCTCTTGAAAGTCATGGAGTGCACGACACAGGGACCTTTGATGTACTTACCAACGAAGGTTGTGGCGGGGTGGTAAATACTCTTGTATTTTTAATCAGATATCTTGGATTTGAGTCCCTGGGTATAGAGTCGTTTTTATTAGAGAGTCTTTTACCTTCTAATGTGAGATTTTCAAGCGCGAACCCGAGTTTAATCGTGCCCTAATATAAATACCAAACAACGAATAAAAAACCAAAAAATAAGACTTTGACGTACTCGAGCAACTTTTATGGGGAAAGTTCACGCGCCCAAAAAAAGAAACTTAAAGGCAATGTTTATAATTTAGAAAATCAACCGGTTATTTAAAAATAATTAGTTCTAAAAGTTTGTGATTTGTAAAACCTATAAATGTTTCAAATATAAACAAACTTCTCTACAATAGTTTTGTTTGTTCCGAATATTTTTTAATATTATGGTGAAATGTTGTTATAGAGAACATATATTATAACATAATATAAAAATTAGTTTCGAAAAGGCTTGACTTTTATAGTGAGGTGTTGTTATATAAGGATGTTGCTATAGAGAGGTCTGATGAATTGAAGTTTGTATTTTCAAAAAACTAAAGAATTGAGTTTTGAAGTCATATCGAAAAGTAAATGCATTGGTCATGGGAGTCCGGAACCAAAATAATATTAATTTTGACACAAAGAACAAAAATAAGTGGGGAAAAAAAAAGACAACTAAACTATGTATAACGCCCAAAAATTGAGCGTTAAACATTAACGGTAACTCTGCCGTAATGTATAGCGTCCAGTTTTTGGGCGCTATAATGCAAAAGCTGACTGTGTCAGGTATAACGCCCAAAAACTAGACACTATACATATTTTTTTTATTAAAATCCGTCTTCTTCTTCAAGACCATCCCCCTCCCCAAAATTCTCCATTTTTTTACTCCCTTTCTGCCCCACGCCAAGTTAAAAAAAAATAAAAAATTAAGGGCCCCCCTATCACACAAAAGGTGTAGAGCGTAGGTCCCACTTCCTAGTAGAGTTTCGTATTACTGTGGGTACACAGTTTCGGGGTTAAATTTTCAATCGATTTACTTTCCGAAATACTAAATCGAAGTATTTCGATTTATTTTATGTTGAAACTTTTATAATAATACATATTACTCGATTTGAATGTGTTCTATTTCGTTTTGTGTTTTTTTTTTGCGAAACTAGTATGTTAAATTTATCCGACTTAATATTAATGTTTTATAAGAAAATATAAATTTGTCAAATAAATTTGTCTGTTAGTATCCGGATTTATATATATGTGTTTTCATGTCATTTTGTGTTTTATTTGTGATTAAATGTATTTGTTGTTTATGTTTAGTTTAGATTATTTTTTAGCGTAGTAAAATGTAGACCTTTTTAGCGTAGTAAAATGTAGACCCTTTTAGCGTAGCAAAATGTAGAGCTTTGTAGCGTAGTAAAGTATAGTATTTTAGCGTACAATTCCTTTAGTTTAAGTATCTTATACTGATAGTTGAAAATGCAAATTTTATACAAATAAGTTATTAATTATACAAACACACGAAATTATAAAACAAACACACCTAATTACTAATGTTAGTTTGGTGCCACTAGGCCTCAAAATATCGAGCCCGGAACCCATAGGTATATATATATATTGTACAATTAAACAATTAAATAATTAAAAATTATGAATTTAAATTATAAAACAAATACATAAAATTATAAAAATATTGAACTTGACACACATAATTACTAATGTTAGTTTGGTGCCATTGGTCCTAAAAATATCGAGCCCGGAACCCATAGGTATAAATATAGGTATATATATAGGTATATATATACTTTGAATTTAAATTATAAAACAAACACACAAAATTATAAAAATATTGAATTTGACACACATAATTACTAATGTTAGTTTGGTGCCACTGGGCCTCAAAATATCGATCCCGAAACCCATAGATATATATATATATATATATATATA